>JBAJNP010002459.1:0-47948 GCA_036877545.1 Yasuhikotakia modesta
ATATATATATATATTATTTATATACACACACAAATATATATATATATATATATATATATATATATATATAGTAATATACTGAAAGGGCGTGTTATATAGCTCCTTAATAAATACATCCATACATATATGAATGTGTACAACAAGCCCCTCCAGGATATAAACATGTCAGGGTTCATTTTGACTGTACATTATCCCTCACACAGGCGACTGCTGACATGAGGGTTACCGTGAGGCATTATACAGAAAACTGAATTAAGCCTGTTACACAGCTCAGAGCAGCTGCTAATCCACACGCTAAAATGCTAAGTGGGTCAGTGGACCATATATCCCTGTGAGGATTCATTCAAGCAGAGAATCTTCTAGGAAGACATTCAGTGATGCAGTCTATTAAAACAATCTCTCTCTTATCACTAATGTCTCTAGTCAGTGCTTTAAAGAAAAATCATACCTAATTTTAGTGAGAATTCATAAAACTTCTTTAGTTTGCCCACCAGTGGGACTACAGCGGTCCACGCCTGCTCCTGTACACGTTCGTCGTTCGGATGCTGTATAGCCTGAGGGGACAAAATGTACAGTCAAACACAGCTGGGGATGTAAAAACACACTTTACAATATTAGGCGGAACAGAAATGAAATGAATTAGGGAACTAAGGCCTGTTTCACGCCACAAACACGCACAGCGGGTGTTTATTTGTGGGCCCACATTAACAGGTCACAGGATTCCCACTGCGCACATAAGCAGGAAGTGGTGAGAGCGTCTCTTATTTTTATCAAAAATTCTCAGTTGCACACGACCAATAACTATTTTAATAGATGTTATTAAGGGAAGTTGTTCAGTTTATATACTATATAAAGCTGCATTTCTGTTGCTGCAGAAATGTGTTTCTCGGTTGTGGGTTTGATTCCCAGGGAACACACATACTAATAAATTGTAGACCTTAAAGGCAGAGTAGGATGATTTACATAAAACTGTGTGTCTGTGTGTAAATGTATAAGAGCACAATATAATTCTGCCAGAGTTACAAACTACTTGTGTGAAATACGCTAAGTGTCACAGCAACAAAGCTGATGAGGAACCTGAAATGCATTATGGGTACTGCACTTGCCTGTCTGATGGCTTCACCCGCTCCACTATAAGACTGCAGGTCCTGTAGTATTTTTACAGCCTCTGTTAGCACCTTATTAACCTCCTCCCATACCGTCCGCTCAGCTTCTGTGGGCTTGGCATCTGCAGAGCAGAGAGAACAGAGAAAATCACCTGAGATCAGATGCAGATCTCCATAGTCAATCTAATAACATTTGCTCATAATGTTATGTAGCCTGTTTCATTCAGTTATGAGCTATACGGAAAGTAAATGCTCCAATAAGTTACACAGTGTGGATAAACTGTGTTTAACTGTGTGTTAATCTGACACTTGTGTTAATCTTCTACAGCGTGACACACTGAAGAATTTAACAAGCTAACTGTGCACACGTCAGTGACACGAGTTTTTGTTGCTTTTTGCTTTATCTCTTAAATAAAATTTAATTATCTAAAAATAAATCAATTATATTAAGTGTATTACATACAAATAAACAAATCTGTCTAGGTTTGAGGACATATTACAGAAAGGGGGTTGCTAGAAACATCAGCTATGCAGAAATCACAACACTTACTTTCAAAGTCCAAGAAAAAGTTCCCAGCATTGTTGTCGATGTCTCGTGTGAGAACCTTGATCAGATTCCCCATTCTGAGCCGTCAGAGACCTGAAGACGAGGACAAAGTTATAATTTAATGCAAAACTACTTTTAACTCTTTCTTCTGACACATGCTTTTATCTAAAGCACAGCCTGAAATTCAGTGCAGGCTGAAATTCGGCAGCCTGAAATTCGGTGCAGGACTGAGAACTGCATTTATTCCTACGTTTATCATTTCAGAAATTCCTGCCAAAAAATGATCTGCTACAACATGTAGGTAAAATTTGTATATTAATCCACACACATTAACAAATCAAATGGATGCTTGTCTTTTTAGAATCGGTGTGAAATTAATGTTAGCGCATCATCTATGTGTTCATGCGCTTATACAGTAAGCATGTATGATTGCATGCTGCATGCATTGCATGTTCTGAACTTAAAGGTGAAAAGCACTAATACGACATACAAATGCTGTCACTGACTGCACTGTAACTGTGTGTTTCAACTGTAGCCAAATAAATCTGCCCAGGGCTAAAGATAAACTGATATTTTTTAGTTTGCAACACATGATGACTTCAGTTTTGTGTGGGTTGAATTTAGTTTAAATGTGAACAGGCTATAATGCATTTAAATTGAATTAGACACAAAACATATTCATGCTGGCCTTTAATTTGCATACATCAAGAACTGTGACACCTCAAACATGACAGCAGCATCTGGTCAAAATCATAGGAATGGCAGAACATCTGTTATGGGCAGTATAGAGAATAAGATAACTGCTGCATTATTCTCCTGAACACACATATGATCTCACACACCCAGTTTCTGCAGGTGAGGAGCTACGTAACACTAAGTACACTGAACAGTCTGGGTGGACCCTTCTGCAAGATCATGTCGCCCTCTAGCAGTCAGAGCGTAAGGCCCACTGTGGCGCTCTGAAGTAACCCCACCCTTTGGGGCTGTGTGCTAAATCTGAGTAAGAATCAGATGTTTCCCTAAAAAGAGTGACTTCTTAGTGTGATTCACTCGCTCTGACGGCCCATGAACTCAGCAGGAGTCAGAGCTCCTGCGGCGACTTCAAAAACTGAGTCATACCGTTCAAATAGATTAAATAACACTGCAGAGGTTTACAGCAATTCTACAGCGTAAACATGAGTCAATTCATTCAGAGATCAAACTTGTGCATTCAAACAGAAAGAGAAGCTTCACTGCTGAGTTCTCTGAAGGACTTCTGTTGTAAATGAACCGTGTTGAAAGTAGGTAAATGGGCTGATGCTCTGTCTCACTGACCTACAGTGCATACAGCCCCAATACTATGTGGGGGTGTTTTTCCTTTACATCTTGACATAATCATGTTTAGGCATTTAGGGTGACACAAATGGCTATACAAACACTGCTGTATCTATCCTGAAGCCCCTAAGCCCCCCTGCTAGCTTTACACCCCTCAGGTGGGAGGGGGGATGGTACCATTTGAGCTGAGGTTTCTTATTTGACTACAACACACCCACCCTGGAATCCCATTGGCTAAGGAAGGAGACTGAACAGTCTGCTGTTTCCATGGAGTCTAAAAAATATTTTTCAACCCAAAATGTGCCGACAGCCAATTGGAGAAGAGCACAGCAGTGAAGAGGTGGGGGGTGGGGTGGGGGCAGGAGTACTCCAAGAGATTTAAAAGAATGTGAATAAATGAATCATGAGTGTGGCATTTGGATGAGACATGCGATTCAACAACAAATTTGGAAAGAAACGTGGAATAGTTTTGCCTTTCTTAAAATTCTTTTAATAGCATCTCTTGAACTCTTCAACATATTCAAATTACAGTTTATAAGCATTACAGTGATTTTTACTATGGGTAAGATCTTTTTTTTACTATGGGTAAGATGTATTCTTACACACATGTGCTTTTATGCAACAGTGATGACTAAACACGATAAAACTGTTTAATATAATAATTTAAAATGATAGTAAATAATTCTCCTATTCATTCTGCATTTACACAAGATCTCAGTGAGTACGAACACAATCCCAGCAGCCCCAGTCTGGTTTAGGTCTTACATCAGCTGTGCTTAGTTTAGATTACAGTCTCCCATTCTGGGTGTGGATGCAGCAGGCAGCTTCCTCTCCACTGCAGTGCCTGCACTCCAGCGTGTGACAGCATGCGTCTCCACGTGCTCTCATCTCTACTACTACTACTACCACCCAACCACAGAAGAATAAGACCCCAGCCGCTCCCCACTCACCCCCCTCCCTTTCACATGAGACAGAGGGGGGAGGAGTCACATGTGCGGAGAGGAGGCGTGGCCATGCGATCTTCGGCAGTCTGCGGCAGTGCGGAGAACGGAGGCTGTTTCTCCTGACCCAGATTCCACCCGTGACATGTCACGCTGGGTTAACATTAACCCCAGAATGGCAGGACATGCTGGAGGACGCCTCCGGTTGTCAAGGCTGACATGCATGCAGGCGCAGTACATGCACGCATGCCTTTGGCAACGCAAGCCCTGTGTTCTTCATTATGACAAAATTAGTATCACTAATAAATTTCACTTCAACAGACATTTACTAATAGTAAACATATTTAGTGTTGGAAAATAAACTGAAAATGACCAAACCTGATATAAAACCTGAAACCTCATTTGCATAAATTATCTTTGCATAATATGGCAAACAGCAAATTCTGCTTGGTGACACAAAATGTCAGTGTATAAAGTAATAAAACAATTGAATACACTGATTTAATACAAATGTGAAAACTTTATAATGTAGAAAAAGCAGACAGGGGAAGGCTGAAAAATAATCTACTTAAAAACAGTCACCCTAAAAATGTCACACTTCCCCTTTAAGTAAAATATCTGTAAGACTGTGGAAAAATGTGTACACAAACCCTCTGAAAGGTGGAGATGAACATTTACACAAGCAAACGAGACCTTTGCTTCTACTGCAGTTACAGATCAGCTGAAACCAGCCTAATTTCCCACCATCAAAAAGGAAAAGACACACAAACACGTGTCCCGGATAGACAGACAATCTGCATATAAACAGTGAATGAAGGGCTGGACTCCGTCATCCGTGAGTCACAGAGCAGTCATTCCTTTATCCGATGCGTGACGGATATTCAGACATCTGTTTCCTTCCCTAGACGCTACAAATATCAAAGGATGCTCAGATTACATAAAATAAATACGGTTTAATTAGCTATGAGACGTTTGTTAAGAAATAGACTGTTATGAAATACCATTTTTGATCTGTTATGACCTTTCCTTTGACTTTCTGCTGATTACCCATAATGCTTCAGGGCAGATTATGTTATTTAGATTTACAGCTAATTCTAAATGTCTCTGGTGAACCTGTGCTGGGGCCACAGCTGAACTTAAAATGAACTTAAGGAAAACTCTCCTCATCTCTGTCCCACCTCTGAGCACCTCCATTTAGTTTAAATAGATGCAAACACACCATCCTCATCCACTGTCATTCTCCTCAAACCTCAATGAATAACCCCACTAACAAATTCTGACATTTACCATTTACAACCAATCCAGACCCATTGCAATATTTCACAAATGTGGTTATTATAATGTGTAACATTGTATTTGATGCTGTAGCTTTGGTTTGAAGACTAAGCTTAAAAAATGTGTCCAGCTGGTATGACCTTGAAAGCAATGAGGAAGTAATGTTTCAAGATAGGTTACAGTATGATGTGTAATGGATTACCTAAGGCTTTTACTGCCCCCTGGTGGACATCGGAGGTTATGGCGGGAAGCATTATAGTTTTTGAAAGTGTCCAGACACTTGTACAACCCTTGAATTTTTGCTATTTTAAATAGACACTATGGACAGCTTAGTGCAGACAGAAAGAATTGTGAAATAAGACAATAATAGAATCAGCAAACTGGTCTGGGTACTAGTGGTTGTAAAAGATACAATTTGGTTGTATAAGGAGGAACATTATCCAGACGTAACATTTGCTCTCTATCGCCCTCCCTGTTTAAAACATGAAATGGGTATACAGGTTACTTTTACATACATTTATGTATATTGCAGTCTAATGAAGCTCAAACTTACATTTCCTGGGAAATCACACCAGTCATCTAAAATTATTAATCATTATAATCCTAAACAAATCCGGGTAAGGACTGTTTTCAACACAAATCTGTTATGTACTTGTTTTAGTTTGATTTCGGATTGTTTTTTAACCACTAAAAGTTACAGATCATAGCTTTAATTGCTAAGTCATAGGTGTGACTAAATAAACCTCTTTAAATGAGAAAAAAAGAATGATGGATTGTCACCTCTGGTTTCAAGCAACACTACTGTATCACTAACTAAAACTGGTAGCTGAGTTGTGAATTCATGTCTAGCAAAGTGGATTTATTCTGTAGCTGTGTTAGATTTATAACTCAACACCAAACAGTCAATTAAATCTATGTCAGAACTGTCTAGAACACACTGTCTCTACTTCAGTCTCTACTCAATCTGTCTCAGGTCACAGCCTCTGTGTTCTGGCTCAGCAGTGAGCCGACATAACTTTTGTTATTACTCTTGTTTTGCATAATGTGCTTGTGGTGTTGCACTGTGTCCAACACAAACATTCCTGATTGCACTAAACCTTTAACTGGCCATCAACCGATTATTCACTGAACAACTAATGATAATAATAATGTCACACTTAAACCAAGATTAAATTAACTCAGCAGGGTCAAAACATGCAATCGTGAGCTTCCTCTCTCAAACACATTCTTGTGCGCATTAACAACTTCTACATGCAATGGCTACTCAGACGCATTTGGAGACATTTCTCTGCACTTCTTGAACAAACCATGCAGCATGGAAAAATGCCACAGGCAGGAACAGGAGAAAGCTAATGCAAGGGCCTGCAGGGACATGCCTCTGCTGGCATGACAGCACAGGTGTTTCTGTTCTCTACTGCGCTTTTATGCATGCATTGCTGCAAAAACATGCAAGCTGTGGATATTTTGTGTTTAAATATTGGTGTGCATTCAACGGAGAACAGTATTTAATTAATGTAATAATGCATATTAAATACAATAAATGAATAAATCAAAAATCAAATGCATGATTTTAACCATTTCGTTAAAAGACAGAAACATTTTTGTTTAATTTTGTTTAGCACCAATACGTTTTACAAGCGCCTTTTTCATGCATGAACTGTGCAACCACTCTTGCTCTAACAGTACAACATACACTACAAACGTCCTCACAGTTTTTTATAAGATGTTTAACCACAAAAATGGTGGTGACTCTCAAAGACTGATAAAGCAAGCCTCTCTTGCCACAAGGCTTAACCAGGAAGTTCAACAAATATACAGTAGAAATTAGGTTACAACCTTCACAAGCACAATAATTCAAAATGAAAGCATGTTACAGCTGTTTTTAAACATCTGAGGAGACACCAACACACACATGTACACAGCCAATAAAAACTGAAAATCCTTATTTAGCTTTTTGAGCTTCAATGTGTGCACTGCAAAATGAAAGTAAAACTATAGACTGAATATATAACTACTGATATATAGACCAAAACCATGTGAACTTTTCATAGACTGCCTTCATTCTTAATTCCAGTAGCTGAATCAGAGTTTGGTAGAAAACTTAGAAAATCTCTGTTGTGAGGAACTTACTGCTTCAGTTAGTCCTTACAGGCATGTAAAATGCCATCAGACAAACCTGCAGCCTGCAGCAACGCTCAGCTAATACCACAAGTACAATTACAGCCTGACATCCTACTGTAATAAACATCCAACAAAGTTGATGCTGCAAGGTTGAATTAAACCTACAGTTACTTAAACTACATTCAAGCCACACAGATTATTGCTTTGTAATCACTGTTGTTTGCTTACAACTTATTACACGTAGAATATAATAAGGTCTAATGAAGAATGTCGTGTCGATATTTAAGGTTCATTTACTTTATATTACAATCTGTGGTCTTTAAAGTCACAAACGGGGGTCCGGGGTTCAAGGGTCGCAACGAGGAGTGCAATACATGATACAGATGCACAAACTATGGCTTTCACAATGGCTAAACACAACAGTATTAAACACACAACAGCTCTTAAAACAACAACATTTGATCTATTTGATAAACAAACTGATGGTTAATGAAACGGTTACCTGAAAGAAAACCTGTACGACAGGGAAAATAAAGGAACTTTCTGTAGATGGAAATGCGTGTTTTGAATCAACAAAATCAGGAAGTGGCATCGATCTTTCTGAACACAGAGGAAGTCTGAGAACTTGTCGCACCACCGCTTTTGTTCACCAGGACGGCTTCGTTTTATCATAAAATTCACTTTGTTGTTTTCTTGACAGCAGAGAAATACTTAAACCGCCTTACACAACGCAGACATAAATACAACAGCTCCAGAGTTCATGATATGCGCGCGTCCATTCAGACGAACCGTCCATACGAAACGTGATAAAACGCCATACAAAAGAAATGCAAAGCGAAATATAAGATATTACGTACATAAAACCACTTACCTGGAATTGCGAGTATAGTTTACGTTTCTTTTGCTTCGGTTTCACGTATTTCTTAGCGTTTTAGCCCGAGGTTACCTATAACAGACCCAATCTCACCTGTACGTGTGCAGAGGGAAACATTCTTTCGCCCCAGGTGTCAGATTGCATGCGGAAAAGTGTTGCGTGTTTATCCACGATTCTTACCTTATTTTCCAGTAAATCCGTGTGAGGTAAATATAGGGAAACGGTGGAGAACACCTCGCTCAGAGGATCATTGTGAAGATCGTGGCGTGTTTCTACATTTTCCGGATTGGCCAACGAGAGATGTTGCGTTTGCAGTCAGCAGCGCAGGTTGAGCGTGACTGTGGGAGCGCTGCAGACGCCTTTCCTGCAACTATAAAAGGAATTGATTCGTGAAAGGAAGCATCAGTTTTGCTTTGTCTGTGGCTTTATAAACATTTAGCTTTCACTTTTCGTACTCACTCTTCATGCTGGGTCATTCTGTCGCTCCAGGTGACTTTTAAACTAAACATTTGTGAAATGTTCAGAACTGTTATGTTCCTACAGTAATGTGTTCTTCAATTGCATTGTCTGGAGCTTAACTAATAACTTTAAAGTATATTATTAATATTATTAATAACCATAAGCTTAATAGTTAGGGGCAGTTTTGGCTGGAATAACGGATAGATAACGGATAACACATTTTGAGTATAGGTTACCATATTGTTCTTGCACATCACTAACTTAGCTTCAGAAATGTAATAGGAGAATGTTATGAAATGTGTTGATAGGTTTACAGTTTAATAAATACCCCATAAATAGAGAAACAATATGACAGTAATAGAGGTTATGCATGAACTAGTGAAGTACTTTTAATAACGTATGTTAAGAGAATCTGAAAATATAAAAATGTTTTTTCTAGGTATCATTTGGTTTCGTCAAGGTTTTATCAATACAGTGAGACTGTTCTGTAAAATAACTATTTTACACAGCACATATGATGTTTGGTAAGTTATTGTATCAAAGAGTTTGAAGAAAATACAAGGAGACTAAATAGTTCAACAGAAACCTTTATTTAAACTTGATAGCCAAGTGTGGTTTCTTTCTGACTGAACTTACAGTGCAGCAAACACAGACAAAACAATAAGAGTGGCAAAATACATCCTAAATGTAACATTAGGACTGAATCCAGTTTATTCATTGAAATGGGACGTTTGAACGTTTTCCAAGCATCAACTGATATGTTTCGATATTTGCTAAATCTGAATCCGGCTGGTGTCATGCTGGCTTGAAACACTGTCTGAACAAAAACACTCGATACAACAACAAATTCTCAGGGTCTGAACAAAAACTCTGAAATAACACATCTTCAACTCTACACCACAATCCTGAAGCTTTTGTTGTCGTGTTTATGGCGTTATGCTAATTTATCCCGTAGCTGTTAATAATTACTGTAAAATGACCTAAAACAAAGAAAAAATACACTAGAAGGGAAAAGGTACATCCATCTCCATGCTAAAACACTTTAGCCCTGTAAATGTCAAATACTACCATCATCAAATATAGTACAGGTGGCGTTCATCAATACATCATCTTTTGTTAATACAATAAAAATTAAAACCAAGCCAAACGCTGGTCTCCCTGACAGGGTAAAGAGATATAAGAGGCAGCATTAGTTCATTCTGAGTCAAACTGAGTCAGTCACTTACTGCTGTGTTTTACCTAGAGTTTAATTCAAACAGAAATGATCCAAAACGAAACCACAAGAAATCACATTCCACAGTCACTGTAAGCAGAAAAAAACTCACCCTATCCAATCTTAAACAGATTGTGATCTTCTTAATGTTATTTTTTTGTAGAAAGCCAACAACTTTTGACCGGTCGGATCCATGCATGACTGAGGAGCCTGAACATGAGTTTAATCATTTGTGCATGACTTCCTGTAGTTTTTAGAGACCAGGTAAAAGTGTTATTGTATAATCTAATAAAACATGATTGAAAAGGACACTTTCCCAGAGCTGAGGCATCAGTTTTATCACATTTGGCATTAATCAACAATGGAACGATCGGTCCAATGGACGCAGCCACCATGTTAGCATACCGACACATATGGGAACAAAGAGGTAATAATTCTACCAACAACTCAATTCTCAAGTCACTAAACTCACTGAGGCCTTCGGAATAAAGGTGTCACACCAATAATTCAAGCGATGCAATCTAAAGGAATGCATATGTTGATTGTATATGTATAGGAGATGAGAAGGTATATGCTAAAAACCTTTACATTTTGGTTTTGATCCCTGATCAGCACAGCACTATGCTGGGAACTCTTATAGCATTTAAGTAACTTGTATTCTTGCTTTCATCTTTTACACCTTTCAGAAATTCAAGAGATGATTTTTTTAAACAGTACACTACAATGTCTAGAGTCACTCTGACTCCATAAGCAAGCAGGGTTAACATACATTTGCACACTTGTACATTATACATACGTACATAAATATACACTTACATCTGTGCATATGTATGTACACAGACACTTAAAATGGACATACATTTAATTCTATATGTCTACACATACACAAAGTTACAGCATACAGGTTAAGTGCTAGATTCCAAGTATAGCTACTGCAAACCCAGTTTGGCATGCTGGGTTGCCATGGCTACGATAATACTGGTAGGCAGGATAACACAGTTTATGAACAACACATAGTTTACACATTTCACCCTTAAGGATTAAGGGAGCATGGGTTTGATACTTCATGTTTTGTTGGTCTGGAGACTGTTTGGATTTCAGCAGCTATGTACAGAGGCAATGCCCACAGTTCAGCGTGAGGCCAAAGAGAACGAAGCTTGTGCTAGATAGCAAGTCTCACGCCTGCCTGTCATATGCTGTCAGTCTGATAGAATGTGCACAAAGGACATTGGGAAGACCCCTTTTCTTTCAGGCTGCCCCTCTATGTGCCCGATCTAAAAAAAGAGTTAAGAATGAGGACAACCTGACCTAGCAGCTGCAGCACTCAAAAACATGTTGCTTGAAACATAGAGCTTATTCCCGCTATTGAGAAGAATTTCCAAACTGCTATTTTCCATACAAAGACTATTTCTTCATCTAACACCCATTTTCAATGTAGAACTCATGTACACTTTCCAGTCTAAGCACTGAAAAGCACCAAACACAACTAAACAGTCATACAGGAAATTGCATGGCAGATCTACTTACCCACCACTCCTGGTCCTCTTCCCCTGTAACTATTATAACCTCTCCTTCCACAAAGGTCAACTCATCATCATTATCTGCTTGGCAGTCATAGATGGTTTTCACTCGCCTGACTTTGTTCTTCCCCTGTAAACAAACGTTTTACAGTTTATTGTTGACGTTTACCATTTAACACATTCACTGGACGCCAAAATGCCTTTCACTCACTATTGTGTTTATTTTCCGTGGCATGGGGACCGGCATCTCCACAGCTCCTGCAGGTGCACCGTTGGTGTCTTCACTAGCCTGCTTGGGTGAGAGCTCCTCCTGCTGGCTGGACGACTGCGCCTCCGTTAGCTGGGGCTTTGGACTTGTTTCCTCAGTCTGTTGCCTTTGCACGGACTCTGCAGGAGACGTTGGAATGGGAGGCTTGGAGGGGAGATCGGAGAGCTGTGGCTTAGGAGGAAGATCTTTAAGCTGTGGTTTGGGGGGAAGGTCAGCAAGCTGTGGTTTTGGTGGTAAATCCGACAACTGTGGTTTTGGGGGAAGATCTGACAGTTGAGGTTTAGGGGGAAGATCTGAGATGTGCGGTTTCTGTGGCACCTCAAGCGGCAGGGAGCGCTCCGCCGGCTGTGGGATTTTAGGAGGGGGCTCTGTAGGTCTGGTTATTGAATCTGAAGATCTGGTGTGGGGCGTATCCACAGGTTTCTGCAGAACGTCAGGTCCTGGACTGGTCTTGTCCATGCAGGGTAGATGGATAGTGTCAGTTTTTCGTAGTGCCACTAAAAGAACAAGATCAACACGTACAGGTTAACATAAAAGACATGACTAAAAAAAATTAAATATAAACCACTTTCAGTTGAACAGGTATATAAATGTGTACCTTTTGGAGGTAGTTTAGGAAGAACTCGTGGGCCAAAAGTTGTTTTTGTGTTTATAGAAGTAGTGCTGTAATCAAATAGCTCCAGTCATTAAAGTTAATGTATCATATTAACCAATAACGTTATGCTGGATTAATAAAGACAAACATAAACATTAAAGCTAGTTTTAGGTCTTAAACCTTTTACCTGTAAGATCTATTAGACATAAATCGTACAAAATAACAGACTGTGTAACAGACAGAACAAGTGCATTAATGTTAAATCGCTAATTTGTAATGGATTTCTACTAGCAAGTTTGCAAAGTCAAGCAAGTTTCTAATCCATGTGGCATGTTTCTAAGTCAGTTTGGCACCTTGGCTGCTGAAGTCCCTCAAACTTATTGGCAGGGGACGTTCGATTTGCAGAAGTAGGTGTGGCCTCACTTCCTGTGAGATTCAAAATTCAAAAGCAAAGAGGTTAAACGTTATGGTACAAAGATGTGAAGATATACCTCAGTAAAAGCTATTAGCATGTTCTCTAGCTAATGCTGCATACACATCCCAGTGACCTGCACTGATGTTACCAAGACATCTATATATATATATAAAAGTTGATGTTTGTACTGTACAGCCATTTTTTAAATCAATGTAAGGGTTGTTGTTGTTGTTTATTACAAATGCACTATTTTATTAGTAAATTATTTAATAAAAACCAACACAGGTCACTGGCAAGAAACACAGAGATAGAGATGAACCACTTTAACTCTCATTGTGGGGTGAGGAAAAGAAAACACTGCAGAAATCTCAGGTCAAGAACAAATTGTGTTATTATCTGTGGGGTGTTGACTGCTAGTAATATGACAATGATGAGTATTTGATCCTTAACACATTCTCACATGCATGAGGCATGTGAGGTCAGGTTGAGATGGTCAGTGTCAAAATTCATACCCACCCATTTAACGCCAACACTGCCACCAGCAACACAACAAAACTGCAAATACTTTGCTTATTTTTTTCAGAGGTGCTGGCATCCGTTGCTCATTTTCGTGGTGGCATCAAAATTATCGCTACTGGAATCACAAGGTGTTGAGGTGTTGCCACCTGGACGCACCTTTACTTTGGGGGCCCTGCAGGACAGGGCTGGGGGGGTCAGAGAGGGCGCGCTTGTGTCCAGGAGGTGGAGGAGGAGCTCTCTTCTTAGACAAAGTGGAGCTGCCTCCTACACTCGATTGAGAACCCAGAGGCAGGGAGGTGGGCGGTCCAGTGGGCAGAGCTGAAAGAGAGACGAGCTGACGTTGTGATTGGTCGAGAGGCAGGACAAACTGAGGCCCGCTCAGGTAAAAGGTACTCTCTCCAAATTATAAACGGAGTGAACAGTAATTTTTATAAATACAAATAAACAATAAAAAAATCACACAGGAACACTAAACAGAGTCCTAGAATGAATATGAAGGTTTAGGATCATCAGATGAAACAATACAGCAACAGGCTGCACATTCCAGTTCAGTTCACAAGCAAAAAGTGGTCTTGATGATGTTGATGTTATTTCCAGGTATGTTTTCAACACATAGATGCTGTCCTCTGTTTGGAAAAGCTTTTGTAAGGGCGGTACAGTCACCCAGGATTAGTCTCCATTGATTGGACAGGTGCAACAAACAGACCTCCCCCGCAATTAGAGTTAATGCAAAGACTTTAGACACATGCAAACTAGTCAATCTAAGATCTTACTGCATGCTTTGGTTGTTCTGTTACCTGCATCGTAACAGCAGTTCATGCACTCTGATCTTACAGATGTTGTACCTTTTGTGGTGGTCTTGCTGGCTATTGTGGGACCCTCTGACACGGGCGATGCAGGCGTGTCGGTGGAGGTGCTGTAGACCGGGTTGGCAAATGCTCCATAGGACAGTCTCTGTTTGTCCCTGTGTCCTAAATACCCTGGCAGAGACAGTTTCTCCTGAGGAGACACGCTTGAAGAATGACAGAAGCTCTGAGGTCGAGGAGAACGTTCCTTCTTCACTGGACTGGGCTGAGATGCAGAAACACAAAGCATTTACAATACAAATAAATCTGAAAAGGAAATATAAATAAACCTCCATATACTGTAAGGTAACACCTAACTCTAAGGAATACCCAAGGATCCAGCATCATTTGTATGAGGATACCACTTTGTCAAATGCACTGGAACACATGCAGGGCACACAAACCTTGTCATCGAGGTCATCGTCACTCTCATCGATTTCCTCCAGCCGTAGGTTCCACTCGTACTCCACATGCACATGAGGATTAAACCTGCCAGCTGCTGCCTCCCCCAGCTGCACATTCAATCACAAGCCATTAACATAATGCATGTCTCCTCACTGACAGTAATGCCACAGCACTGCATGACATCAGTCAGTGCATGTTGCAGTTCAAATTTAACACTTTGCTATATTACTGTTTAAAAAAAACTTCACACTTACTAGCTCTTCACACTGTGTGTTTTTTAATCGTCTGGCTATGTCCAACGCTGTCTCCCCGTTTTGATTCACTGTAATAAGACAACAGGCAGCAGTGCAGTGTTATTTATGCCTTTTGATAATACAGATTATACCACTTATGTTTACTATGCATGAACAGGAAGGCATGAGGGGGAAATTGATGCATGTAAACTGGCCAAAAAAAACAAGCAAAAGTCAAAGCCTGCAGGTCAGGTGTGATTAAACCTGTGAGATATTCATTATGAAAAAAAGATTCAAAGAATAAAACGTGGCTCTGAGCCTTCAGACAGACATGCAGCTAATTTACCATCAACACATATCATATAAAACAACTCATTTTAATTCACTGCATGTGTTAACACGTGTTGACCTTCTCATACATAAACCTCCTCAGAGATTTAGAAAGTGATGAACTAAAGATAACACACAAAAGACGTTTTTGCACTTACCTAGATCAATAGATGGCTTTCCCCTGAGCAGCAGTTTGAGACACTCCGGTTTCTCGTACGTGCAGCAGTAATGCAGAGCTGTGTTCCCGCTATCTGTCTGTCTGTCTGGAGTCCCACTATAAACACACACAGCCTCATTATCGTCCTTGTACTTTATGCTTTCTTAGTGTTACTGGACTAATGCACTACAGAGTGTTCTGGCTGGTACCTGTTCTGGACTAGGAAGTCCACCAGGTGCAGCGAGGTCTGGTCTGAAGTCCGCACAGCAAAATGCAGTGCGGTCTCCCCCGGGTCCTGATGGCAATAATAGTTAGAACCAGAATTGCTTGAGATAACATAACTGACTGAATATTCTGTACAAAGAATTTCACATTCCTGACAGGGCAAGTGTATGTGGACTAAGTTGGATGGAGAATTCAGTACCTGTCCTGCTTCGGGAAATGGGTCCATTAGTTCCACCCCATCCGCATAGAGCTGAATAAGAGCCATCAGGTCTCGGGTTCTCACGGCTTCGTACAGATCACCCTCTCTGGCCGTGGCTGTGGTCGCTGTCCGCCGAGCAAATCTGTGCTCCACGTACTTCGCATTGATGTACTCCTTCCTTTCGGTCCTGAAGGGGTTTGTTTTTAAAACTTTGTTTAAAAGCACATAGCATCAACTAGGTTTTATTCATACATAAGTATTTAGAAAATGTATAAGAAAATAGGGGGTTATCTTAATAGCAAACGCCCAGGACTACACACACTTACTGGATTGGTTACTTACATGTCACTTGATGGTGTTGGTTTTGGTGACGGACTCGGCAGGTTCCCTTCCAGTATTTCATTGAAACTACTGTTACCCACATTTTTAGCAAGCTGTTGAGAACAGATTTAACAGACCCGATTGTACATACATGATGACAATCTATTTATTTCATGATTTAAAATACACACTGTATATAAACAATATGTTTAGATTACCAAGAGTTCCGAGGTGCCAAGCTTATCTAGTTCCATGGACTGGATCCGTGAAATATGAACGCCCATTTCCCTGTGGATTCCCGAACACTCGATACAGGTCAGGATGCCAAGGTTAGTGGATAACCATTTAGGATCTACAGCAGACGAGATGAAAAAATATTTGGTCAAAAATAACAGTTTAAGAACCTTAAGCGTCCTGCTATTCACTTTACAGCCACAAGGTGGTGCATGAATCTATGAAACTCAGAATGGACACTGCTATGCGGACCAAGTATCAGTTGGGACGTTGTGTCAGCATCCACTGGTAAACTCTGTGTCACCGTTAACAGATTTGTTTACCTGATGCTCCGCAGTCACAACAGATTTCATTTCCAGGCATGCGCAGCACGTCCTCTATGATGGCTTTGGTCAGATCTTCCAAACTGTCGTCTCCAGCGCTCTGTTCCCCACGAAACGCCATGTTCAGAGCCTCTTCCTTACTGTTTGTCAGCACTGAGATCCATCTGTACATCACATACAGACAGGCATACAGACAGGCATACAGACAGGCATACATACAGACACACATACAGACAGACATACATATGCATTAGTTACTTGCACAGCATCACAGATGGGCACTCGCATTCAATAACATCTTATGTGAAAAGTAAACAGCACTGACGCCGCCAGTCAAACAGCACTGTTTATACACAAAAACTGATTAATATATTCCATGAACCCACTTACTAAAATGCAAATAAATCAATTAAACAATTTTTATGATCTTAATGCACTTTTTGGCCTTTAAAATCCAAAGCTTGCATTAAATATGCATTCAATACAAATATGACTTAACTATGCATTTTATATTGAACATCAACAAAAGGCTGAAAAAAACGGCACACTCACATTACAAACTCCTGTTCATCCTCTGCCTGGAAATGATACGTTCTATTATCTGAAGTGAGAAAGAGGTTGTGTTATTAGAAGTGTATTATATTATCAGTCACTACATACTGCACTTAGTGCTCTCGGACTGTTTAATGGAGTTAGTCCTGCTAGCGCTTGGCATGGATGAAAGTACTCTGTAGTTTGGAACAAATGACTCACGGGAGATCAGGTCAAAGCACTTCTTATCCTCTCCACTGGGCTTAACCTGGCAGGTCAGCAGATTCAGTCTCACCGGCTGCCTGTTGGACTGGACAGAGAGGAAAAATGGACAATTACCCAGTAAGTAAGTGACCTGCGGTTCAACAGACACATCTGTCTAACAGAGACTTCTATAGGTATGTACATATTACACAATTTTACTAAATGTAAGCAATAATGGAGGGTAACTTGACCTGATAGTCATTAACAGTCTCTAATAGGCCTCGGTGGTCACCATGCAAATGTTTTACAACAGCTACAATATTCTAGTAGATTTTCTAACATAATAAAATGCAGGTAAATATATACTTTTAATAATGTAAATACTATTGTACATAATGTACAAACTGAGCCTTTTAATAATGTAAATAATACTGTATATAATGTACAAACTGAGCCTACAATCCAGGATCATATGTGTTAAGACTGTAAACATACTGCATAGAAGGTTTTTATTTGAACTCTATTACCATTAATATTAGACAAAATTAAGATTTTTTGGCTTGACTGTTACAAACAAAAATGTGCAATGCTGTTATAACAACAAGGACAACTTGTCGTTTCTGAATAATTTAACAATAAGCTTGGTTTCATTTTAGGATAGATCACATTTATGCACAACAAAAACAAACGTCATGACCACATTAAAACACCATCAGAAATGTGAGCATATTACCACAGAGACCGAATGTGAAATGCAATCGCTTCACACAGTGTCTGAGGGCAACAGATGAAAACTTACGGACCACCTGGGGCCGGAACATGCTGGGTCTCGTTCACACTAATATCATTAGAGTATGAGTCAGATCACGCTGGTGCGTGTTTCTATAGCAACTGGGCAGCACGTCCTCCCTCCACCTTTACGCTAAAGTGAGGCAACGTTATACGATTTTCAAGAATTTGTGGAAGCTGTTTTGCTTTACTGTGATTTATGTATGACATACGCATGTATGTCTTTGGTACAAAATAAAACCATGTATCCAAATAAACATCACAGCTTGGTGTTTTGGGCGTTAGCACCAACCGCTAAGCCGCAGCTCCAATCAATAACGGTTCTGCTTTCTGTAAGGTCACAAAACATGAACCACAAAGAATTCTGGGTAGTGTAGTGTAATGTAGTACTCACTGTGGCATGGGAAATAGTGAGGATGCCATTTTTCACTGAACATTTCCTTCTCTGCCACACCTTACGGATCCTATGGGAAAAACGAACAAACCATGATGAGAACTAGAGCAGATAAGAGAAAACTGTTGAGTTTAGGTTGATAATGTTTTGTGAGGTAAAAGTGTTATGGTTTAACTATATGTGTATTTTAGTAGCATCAATTAGAGTCATAGTGATCAGAAAACAGCTTTTTTAATGTTTAATCAATCAATTAAATCAGTGCCAATCTTATTAAGCACTGTTAAGAGGCAATTAAGTGACACACGAAAGAGAATGTCTTGCAGAAAAAGCATTTGACTGTTTTTCACTTTACTGTGCATTACTATGCAAACTCACCCATCACTCTTTTTAAAGAGATAGCCTTTCTTCTCACTGCCAAACTCTTTATTGCCCTGCAGCTGGTGCATACTGTAGCCACTCTGCTTGCTCTGAGAATCCTGCATAGCACCACAGACAGTCATAATCTCATTCATTAACACAATACTGAGCGCATATGGGTTTCATTAAAATGATAAAATAATAAGTGACCATAACACCTATATACAGTATATACAGTGTATACAGTGGAAGTTCAAAGATCTGAGTTCACTTTTAGATTTTAAATTGATTGCGTTCAATGAATGTACATTTTTGGGATTATAAACTATTTGTAGGTGAATAATAAAATCAGCAAATTTGAGACAATGGCCATGCTTCCATGACTCCTATTGAGGGAAGTTTGCACATTTGAAAAACATCTGTCTCAAAGCATGCTGGGATACACTGATCATTGGGTTTTGCAAACACATTTGAAATCCATGCCAGCCAGGAATATTCACACTAAAATCTAAAACTCATGTCAAAGTTATGCAGATATCGGTAATAAAAATGTATGCTTGAAATACACGAAATGCAAAATAAAAGCATTTTCACTAGTGGTCTCAGATATTTGGACTACACTGCATATTTAATTAATTCAGACTGGGAACAAACAGCCTGGCAAAAGTACATTTTTTTCATACACTTACTCTCCTAGACTTCAGTTGGAGGGCAGTGAAGGAGAAAAAGAAGGAATCAGAAATGCAGATGTCAGATTATTATTGCAATGTGCACAGAATAAAAATAAGAGCGTATCTAACTACTATCATCACAGCCTTGTTTGAGGATAATAGGACACAGAACATTGTTATTCAATCTAAACCAGAAACGTCCGGTTCAAATGGACATCAATTCCAAACAAAACACATAAAAGATCAAACGCTGGGCTCCACAAAAGAGCTTGTGTTGTCACTGCCTGACCCCAATGTCCACATTTCCTCTTTCATGAGAATATGTACACTCCCATACAAGCACTAAAAACCCACTTCACATGTATCTCAGAGGCTGTAAATGTCATGACACATGGAAATGGAAAGCAAATTCACATTTGGACTCATTCTGGGTTTTCACACTCACAATTGTTAACCCAGAGTCACATTGATTCCGGGTAAACGTAATCCTGGGTTATTTTGTTTCATGTTTTACACTGTTTATACCTGGGTTAATAGTTAATGCAATAATGTGGAATTACCCATTCAAAAGCAGGATATTATTACATAAAGCTAAAAGCGGTTCAAAATTATAAGTATGAACAGTTGCTTTAGTCAGAGCAGTGTTTAAAACAACACTGTCTTAACAACAATGTCTTAACATGCCATTGTGGATTAAAGGCAGGGGTCGTATCCTTGAGAGAAACTTCCAGAAATTAGCCCTGGTTTATTTACCTCTTTCTGGTCCAGTTGTAAAGATGACTTGATGAGATCTCTGAGGGCAGTCAGCTGTTTTTTTTCCTCATCCTGGGTCTGTTTTATCTGACAACACAGAGTTATTGTTTCATAAAATAAGCGAAATAAACATTGCTGCTATTTCTTCATTTCTAGACATTTTCATAACACTGAAAGCTCTCGAGACACAAATATTGGACTTTTATTACTGGTTTGAGGGAACGGTTTATTTTAGTTTCACTTTTGTCCTGTACAAATATGAGATCTCTCTCCCATATACTCGTACATTAATAATGCTTATGGCCCTAAATATATCATCTAATACACTCATAATGGTTTTATTGATACAGCTGCATAATAACAGAACACTATGAAACAGTCATGAACTGGAAGAACAGAATGATAACTAACATTATAAAGATCAGTCGCTAACTTCTCAATGTACTGCTTCAACTTATCAGCCGTTTTCAAGCCATCCTGGAAAAAACTGGGAACACATAAACTCTGTTAAAGCACATACTGTATCAACGAGAGTAATGCATCTCATTACTTTATAATATATCTATAATACATGCAATTTTCAAACCACTTGAAGATATTAAAAGTATTTTGCACCCTATGTATCAATAGACATGTCGGTACTAAATGCAACTTCTCAGGCTATTTCTTAAAATTGTCATTATATTAAAATGGAATTCTGGGATACGTACTTGCACTGTGCATGATAATACTTGATGAGATTCTGAAGTAGATCTACTCCTTTCTTGGTCTTAATCTCGTTCACTTTGATCAGGTACTGTTGGGAACCACAGACAATTATACACATAAGACATCGGAGCTCCAGCAACACACTCGCTTTGGTGCGTTGCAACCAAATTACATGTGCGACACTACGCCCTCCAAACACAAAAGCACACACTTGCTTTGAAGTGGCTGAAGAGGCTCAAATACAAGCACCACCATTAAACGCTCCACCCCAACACATCTGCTGTAAGAGGATATATTTGCAGCAGATGACAGAGAAGGTAGACTGAAACTAAACTCCAAAGACTTCTCACAGTGAGAGCTAGACCAGACAGATCTTGATGCTAATGTCTGGAGTCTAAACTGCACTGCTGTTTGACAGATATGAATGCGTTTTTTATATCTCCTGGCTCTTCAAAACACCTAAAGTTAGCAAACGTCACGATGAAGGAGAACGGTGGAGCACAAGAAGTTGCTGAGCAATCCAAAGCCTCTGTCAAGCTAACTTTTCCTCAGTTATACAAAGTTTCAACTCCCACAGGTACACACACACCTCACACATCTGCAGCTGAAAGATCCGTCTTTCCTTCTCCATCTCCTCCGCTATCTCGGCGCCGGTGATTTCCGTGCGGATCATGCCGTGTTGCTTGGCATGTTCTCGCTTCTCCTTCTCGATCTTTGTGCTACGGCAAAAAGATTAATTCATTGAAAGAGAGAGAAACAACTGTGGTTGAATCAGCTTGAGGTTGCCAACATCTCACTGTAATGTTGATTGTGTTGTTTGCCATAAAACTGCAGCCCATCACCGCATTGCATTAAACAAGCATTTAAATACACAGAGTGGAAAATGTTTATAGTTATACTCACAACTTGGTCTCGTAGTCTTTCCAGGCCTTATCAAATGGCTTTTTAAGATCCTGTGTTGTGGGTAAATGAAATAAATAGCACAGGAAGCAATTAGGTTTACGGTGCACAATGCTTTACATTTGTAAAACTAAATACATTCTTACACAATATAAAGCATCACATAGCAATCTACATTTCAAGAGGTAACATATTATCTGAACATTACCCTGAAACTCAGACCACAGATATAGTACTGGGGCTATTATGGACCTTTGGCAAAGTAAATGCAATTACCTTATCTGATTTCACAGTCTCTCTGTAACCTGTTATCTGGATTTCAATACACTACTTTTACTTCTGTTCATTACTGTTACAAGCTTGCTAGCTTAATTACAGAAGCATTTTTATATTGTATTTTATATACATTTTGTTTTATATACATTATTTTATGTCATGGACATTTATACACAGCTCAATAAAGCAGAATTCAGAAACACATTTATGTTACAATTATGCCACAGTACGTTTTTTATTATTGTCAATTATGTATGTATTACATATTTTAGTAATTGTATAATGTATATCTTGAATATATACACAATGTATATACACATACTTTGATGGGATTTAAAACAAAAGAAATGGGATTTCAAGCAAAAGTAAAATCATTTGCAGTCATCATATTATGATGCTTCATAGTAGGATTAATAAAACAGGGAAATAGTCTTGAGTCCAGTTTTGAGCGAGACCAGGTTACACATACAGCATTAGCACATGTGCTTGTTAATGGTTTATGGAGCATTTGTGCAGGAAAGATTTTAAGAGAGAGCTGCTAATGTCCTCAGGGACGTCACTTATTCCCTTCAGCTGCCTCTGTCAATAAGGGCATCAGAGAACGTTTCAATTCCGCTGAGTAATAGGGTGAAAGAAAGAGAGGTAGATGCAGAGTGCAACAAAGAGCGAGAGACATAGAGAGAGAGAATGAAAGAGAGACAGAGTGGGGGCTGAGAGGCATGTGGTCTACTAAACAAAAAAGTGAAGCCTCATCACTTCCACTCAGAAATTTAGCTGATGCTGCAAAGGCCTGGGTCACGATAATGTAAAAACAATCAGACGGCTCTTTTAAAACAGCCTGGTGCGTCAGACGGCCTACACTTAAAGTAATTCTCACCATCACTACATGTTTGCCTTTGAGGCTAAGTGATCAACAACTGGCTGACAGGAGTGGCCCGTCTGCCGCCCGAGCTCTTTACCGCAGTCAGCCAGTAAACATTTCAAACTGGAGAACGAGTCAAAACATTAAAACACTCCTACACTGTTTACTAGCGGTAACAGCGGACGGCCCTTCAGCGCTGTTTCATAGAGGACAGTGGTGAGAGTAACCCTGTAATTTAACTCCGGTGAGATTTATGGTGTACGCTTTTTGGTCCAAAGAGACTCGTTTGAGGCGGGTACGAGGCAGTATATCAGTATGTTCCTCAGAGAGGGGCCTTTCCAATTAGTGGAGTCCAGCGACGGAGTTTTAAATCTTACCCCCTTCACTCCCTTCAGATCTCCTTTGAGCAGAGAGTCCAGAGTGAAGATGACATTGTGGCTGAGGCTCTGAAGCTGAGGAGAAAAGTGAGAGGAGAAGATCAGTATCACAGTTGGAGGCTCAGCTAATGATCACAGCATACTTTTATAATCCAACTACTGGCCTTAAAGCAACATGCATGGTCTACTCACAGCATATGGTGGGCATTCTAAAGGTTATTCGCTGTGCTGCTTGTTTGTTTGCTTGTTTTTGCTTGTTAGGTTTTCAATGTAAATGCATAAAAACAAACATGTTTTTTGTTTGTTTTTACAAACTTAGCAAAAAAAACGATTCCTTTAAAGCTTTTTTTAGCCAGATAAACATATAATCACGACAAGACTTTCCAAACTCAAGAGCAAATTAGCGTATGTTTTGGTTTCAGTCACAACACAAGTAATGTATATACACAATTAAAAAGCTGTTTACAGCCCTGGGCCAATGCCTTTTATTTAATGTTTATTTCAGTTATTTGTTTTTTAAATGTTTAAGACAAATCCTGAATATATGCTTCTAAAATAATCTTTAGACAGCTGGTGAATAAAGGAATAAACTATTTACTTGTCCAACACTACTGTTAGTTGTCACCTAGCCAGTATTACTCAGTACCCAGTCTTATAATACATACATTTTCATTTGAAATAGTGGATTAATAATGGATGTAACAATATGTTGTTTTCTTTCACAGAGGTGAATCAGTCTCTGGTTCCTCACCAGGTTCTTGAGCAGAGCAGCAAGTTCCTTGATGAGGCCTGAGAACTTGATGAAGGCTGTTCCCAGATCAGAGTTATCTCGGCTGATAAAGTTGCTCCCAAACTTGTCCAATGCCTGACCGTAGTTCTCTTCATTCTGCACATGCTCTGTTGGCAGAAGAGACTCTTACTCATAATAAATAATATTATCAAAATAAACAAGCTTGTCATGCAGGTGAAATTAAAATGCAGAGTTGTGCAGTAGTGCTTGAATTCGTTCCCACATAATTTAAACAGCATTTCTGTCCTGAATTTCTTGCTCGTTCCTCAATTAAGACGACTTCCTGTAGGAATCCCAGCCCACGGGATGCCAAGTAAACCAATAATAGCTCTTCAATGAACATATGTGCGAAAGCTTCCATCCCACTGTGAGAGCGGCAGCAAGGTCACACACTCAGCAGGGGACAAAACGCATGCACCCATTCACAACTTGTATGTAAGGAGAAGATAAAATCATGTCACATGCAACAAAAGAGACTAAAAATAAGGGTTTTATGAGTCCCTCAATATTAATCTTCAGTTTGAAAAATGGCTCATTAGAAATGGCTCATTAGCTGGCATCTCCAGCATGTGGGGTTAATATGGGTCTCTCTGCCCCTTCAGTCTGAGACCCCAGCCCCTGGCAGAGACATATTATGAGGTCATTTGTTATGTAAAGGGCAGCTCTGAGATCTCAGACCCTGAAACAGAGCGCTGTCACCTTTTCTAAATGACTAGCTAGGAGAGTCCACAACACAAAGTTGCTTTCTGAACAGCGACTTTTTATACAGGATACCAACAATATAGGAAACCAGATAAAGTTTTAAAAAATAATTCCAAACTTCATCAAAATGTTCAACCAACTGTTTTTTTTTTTTTTAAAAAAGAACAATTCACTCATGAACCAAACATCATTATGGCATCAATACAGCAAACACATTTTATCCCAGACAAAAACCAGAGCTAGCCAATCAAATATGCTGAGCATCAAGAATACAGAAATGGAGTTAAGCTACAGCAATACAGGATTTGCAGAAACCCTGACAAATGGATTAAAAGATGACAGACAGATCTTAAGACAACTGTAAGTAAAGTGACATAAGCGACATAACCTCTGCAGAAGAATTCAGCTGGAAACAAAAGCCATGTGCCAACAGCTCTGCTATTAATCATCTGGAGCTGATTAAATGTTTGCTACACAGTCACATGTGATTAAACAGGATCATGAAACTGTGGCCACCTGCAATGCACACAGCAGAGAGCCGATAGCACAGCAGGAGCTGGTGTTCATCCGCTCCTGCTGCCCACAGCAAGAGGCACTTCCTATAACAGCAGGATGAAATCAGCCCCATTCAGCTTGAGCTGATGTGACGTCATTCACCAAGAGACGTGGTGAAGGTCTGCTGGCATTTGCTGACTCACGATGGATATGCCTTTGCATTCCTGAAGAGACATAGAGAACAAGTTCTCTCTAAGGAATTCTGAGGTCACACAGAGGTCGGGCAATTAATCGGATCCAGGGCTGCAGCTTAAAAGGGACTAAGGAGCCTCAGAAAGTGTCACAAACTGGAGAACTTAAAATGACCAAAAGCAGTGACACGTTACACATCATGTCATATCAGTTTAATCATCACAGACATTAAATAAATATGCATTAAACAAATAAAACTCTCAAACTGAACCTGGCTATAGCTGTCGCTGTGTCCCAAAACCGAAATACATAGAATTCAAAGGCAACAATGTTTATATCACATCTCATCTAATAAGATGTTTCCAAGCAGGTGGATTCTTGAAGGCTGCCCAGATATATGCTTCACTACCTAAGTGCCTATGATATCCCATAATCCTTTGCATTCAGACTAGTGATTGACTGAGGTATAACAATGGCATCTGAAGGAGTGTTTAAAAGCAATAAACTAATTTTCATGAATGCCTAAACACGAGATAAGTATTAATCACTGTCTTGACTGACTTGGCAGCTACCTTAGGTTTCAGAAACACCCTCTGTCTATCTGAGGTCAACAAGCGTGGCCTGGAGTGTGATCAACATGGATCAGGTCTGGATGCTCTAAAGCTCTAATCCAATAGCTGCTGGCTTTTGGCATCTGGAGAGGGTGGTTGGCATATGAGCAGTAAAAGAACTGGATTAAACAGAACCATCAATGTCACACTCATGAGAGGTTGACACGGTCTGGAGGAACATTCTGCATAAAAGCTATGAATCATTTACACCAGCTGTCATGTCAGTATGATATCCTGAGTAGATGGTGTGCACTAAAACCAGATACCAATACTAGTGATAAAGCATTCAGTTGTTTGAAGCTAATAAATCTTGTGTCAGTATGGAGCACAATAATGACTATCTGCTTTTTCAAAAGAGAAAATGGTTTATTTTTAATGTAAAGATATCGTCACCATTCATCACCATTTAGCCTTTAACCAAACCAACCAGCTTCAATAGAAATCAATAAAAATGTAATTTTATTTGAGGTAGCCTGTAACATAGCATCATGCAGAAACAATCAGTGCTAAAGATTTACAGCAATTTCTGTTTCCATAGTTACAATGACTCCTCTGATTGGTTATAAATTGTGAGTAGTGTAGCGCTCTTTATTTATCTAGAAATCACTTTCTCTGTGGATATTCACTGTACCCTACTGTTGGTGTCTGTGCAATATCATATCTGGGTCAGAACTCACCTTGACCAGAGTTGTAGATTGCTTTGACCGATTTCTTGACCTTCTGTAAAGCCGTTCGGTCTTGGTCCAACGCCTAGAAAGCCAGACAGAAAGAGGATGATTATAAACAGTTAAAATAACTTTGTGATTCATGTATGATTCATGATGACTAAATGCATCAATCTTAGAATTCCACAGGAATGACAGCACTTTCCATACTTCTAGGGACGCAACCCTTGGAATTCCATAATCACTGTAACTGTAACAACAACACAGTGTAGAGGCTTATGAATATGGAGACATTTTCCATATTCTAAAAGGATAATATTATTCTATAAGGAACATACAGGTATTCCCTATAGGTACTTTCCTAAAACAGGCAGAAAGAACAGCCACTTACAGTACACAATGCTAAACAGCCAATGAAATCAAATTTCATTTTTTTCCATATGTTAGCTTTGGGATAACTGATTTGCTAGCCTACTGGTCAATAACAAAAGATAAGTCTCCGATTTGTCCTACCCATATTGTGTGGTTCAAATAAGAAAGAATTTTAAGGGGGAAAGAAAGCCAGCAAGAAAACTGCTTGAATGAGATTGTTAATGTGCACAACTTGACATACCAGCGCTGGACTCTTGACATGCAGTTTCCTAGCAACCGCAGCACAAGGCTGGGAAGATCTCCTTAACCGCAATTCTGTCTTTTAGAAAGCAACACTATCAGGTGCAACACCATCACTTCCAATTACCAATCACTTCAAACATCATAACCACCGGAAAACTGAAGATGCAGCAAACAGGACAAGCCCCTGAGGGTGAAGAACTTAGCTCATGGATTCTGTTTGAAATATATTAAATAGTACAGTAAACAACAGGGTGTAAACCAGAAGCCCACTGATGTTATATGCATCTGTTTCTGTCTTCAAACAAGAAAAAACAAATACAGACAGGAAAGAAGAGAAAACATGCATTTCCTGCATGTGAACTCTTTACTTTTCAACTGTCCTGACTGATGGTCACCCCCAGCCGATCCTATTTGACGCATGTTGGTGATGAGTCAAAGCAATTATCTTGCTAAATTGGAAAACCACAGCTTAAATTGTACTTTACCAACGTCATTTACTCCAACAAGAGCAAACAGGAATTTTGAACAGTGATAACTACCGTCACAAACACACTCCTCCCAAAGACACACACCCAAATGTACTAAAATAACTCTGGTGTCCTCAAAAAAGCCCTTCAGTGTTGATTAATGAGGAAAACAGAGCTTGAGGCCACAATCTGAAAGCAAACCCATCATCTTCCATGACAGAGTTTTCAACGTTTATTAAGTCAAGAACATTTCAGTGGATAAATAGGTGAGGGACACTGTATAAAATTGGCCAACAGTGGAAAAAATTAACCATAACATTAAGCCTTGTTCTAAGTACAGGACCATATTATATTGGCATCATTAGTATGCTAACATTACAGTGTACTGTACATTACATTTGAATTTCATTATTTTAACATGGGAGGGTTAAAGTTACCTTAATATGATGTTATTTTGACAGAATGTTTAAAATCAGGGAATCAATGAATCTGATATGAGCAAAATCTTCTAAACAGATGTGAATCTAGAACTTCAACATTGAAATGAGGGGCATGACATGTGAATCACAAATATGTTAGTGTCCTTGTTGCCATGGAAACCATGACAGGAAACAGGTCATCAGCTGATAAAACGCATTGGCCTCTGAGGCATGTGGTTTGCATTTATAATCCAGCCTAAACTAGGCAACATGCTATATGCTCAGAGAACAATTGTGCTTCTAAAAGCAATTTATTGTGTTCATGTGTGATCATTAGACAAGGCAGAGAAGAAGAGACAAACATGAAGGGCATCTGGACAGCTGTGGCTCGCTGATGAAGAAGTTGTGGTGATGAAAGTAGTGGTTCTGTGTCACTCATGAGATAAATGATTCCCTCTGTGGCCATTCCCTCTATTTTTAAACAGCTAAGTATGAACATTGGTACACCAAAATTAGCCTGTCCACTGCAGTTCACAGAGTGGCAGACTTGTAAGGCTGGGACCTTCTTGTCGTTTTTTTCTCCTTGGTCACTCAAGATATATCCCTTGATCTTTTGTTGTTGTTATTAGCAACAACATCATGTAGCTAGAGGCCAACATTAGGATCTTAACAACCTATAGGCTGCTGTTGATTACCACAATAACAGTTCTATAAAACTAAACATATCTCTCAGTGATGGATTTTAACGGAAGCTATAATAAAAGGCAAGCAGGCAGAACCACAAATAAACGTTTAAAACACATAACTGATACATTTCAAAAGAATTAATACACTAAAAATTATTTAAGTGAATTAAGCTGAAAAACATCTCCAACATCCTGCAATTTTCAATTCCATTAAACTTAGTAATTTAAGATTTTAGCAATTAAGATTAAGATTTTAAAATAAATGTGTTTTAAAAAGTAATGTTTCAAGACATTATACATAAAACAGATAATTTCTTTACTTACGTATGTAAATTCTCTTTCAGGTGCATTTTAGATACCTCAAAATGTACAACACCAAACCTACAAGACGGGTTTTGACATTGTTGCAGCTGTGTATTCATTTAACCAATAGGTGTGAAGAAATCTGATTTCTGATCTGAACCCAGAGGATAATGTCATTACACTAATTACAGCAATCTAACCACATCCTCAAATGGTCTTATAGGCTATTAGGCGTGACCACTAGGAGAATAAGCGAACAGTGTATCAAGCCCTGTGGTCACAGTAAGGAGGACTTTAGAGGTCAAACTCATCATTGTGATCTGGATAATCTTTGAAACACCTAAACCACATTCAGCTGTTTCATACATTTAGTAAGCATCTATATTCAGTGCATTTTTAGCCCAACACCATCTGCATCGTGAAACAGCAGAGAGAAAAATTCAGCTTTTCATCTGCATTATTATATACACAAAAAACATTAACTGCCCTACTGAGAACACATGCCATAACACAATCATTTGCACCATTAAAATATAAAACCCTCTGAGATGCACATTAAAAACTATTTTCTCTTTCTCTTCATGACTTTAAATCAGGGGAGCAGGAAGTACCTGCATACTAAAGTACTGAGAAGAAAACTTTATAAAACGTAGAACCTTCGCTAGTGAATATTAATTACATGATGTTCACCCAGTAATCCTACCTGATTAGCTGACAACAGATATCTGACATCAGTAGGTGATTACCATACAATTTCCAGTTCCTGCTTGTGCGTTGACCTAAAGTCCTGGAAGGACATGCCCAGTTCCAATGGTTGCTAGCAAACAGCTTAGCTACAATGAAAACAATGTTCTCACAATGAACCTTGACTCTCTGTTGACCGACTGTACTGATGCCCATCACTGACCCCTTGGCTCTCATCTTAAAGCGCTTTGTTGACTGTAATTCCAGCCTAAATATAAAAGACCTATTCTACTTGACTAAAGACAATATCTCAGAATGAAACAGCAAACAATAAACAACAGAAATGACCCCTGGCCGTGAACCACTCATGGGGATGGTGGAAAACTCACTGCTAATACACTGTAATGCACACTTTTCACTTCCTTTCAGGACCCCAATCCATTAGATTCACACTTAGAACAACCAGATCAATACTGGACTTTATCAAGACCGCCAATTGAGTATCAAGACCAATGTATGCCTGCCAAACAAGAGAAGAGAACATTGACCACAGCCTGCCAAAAATGGTCTTTTACAAGATAACATTTCCAAGACCTCACCATACTCCCATGTAGGTCAGGAGAGAGACCTGCAACAGCTATCTGCCACAAAAAATATGACCCCCTTAAGGAATTACTTCTCATTGCTCTTTGCCAAGGCAAGACCAGAGCACTTTAGTGGTTCTGCGGGAAGGCTGGAGTATATAGTACAAGAAAAAAGGCTGAGGCCAAAGTTTCATGGAGCTTATGAGTCAGAACGCAGGTCAATTTAGGACAACTTCATTCTGTCGATTTTTATTACAAAAACTACAGAACAATAAAACGGAAACGAACAAGAAAACTTCATGACGTGAAGTCGACAGTCTGATTGAAGCCAATTGACGCAGCCAATAAACACCCACAGGCCCTGACCGTATCTGTGGATCTAGATAAGAAAAGAACAGATCAGTGGGCAAATTATGGTCTGTTTGGGGTGTTGCCATGGATGCAGACCCTTCAAAACTGAACCAGACTGTTAGGTATGCCTTTGGTTATGAAGATTTCAGAACCTTTATTTTGTTCTATCTAAGAATGATGAATAAACCACAGACAGACATATAAACACACAAAAAACACGCAGATATTCCTTAGGGATGTTAAAGAAACATTGGCTTAAAATCTTTTAAAAAATACAGGCAGAAAACTCAATGAATCTGTCAGACAGGACGTAGCGCGTGATGTGTTCACATTCCACTCAGGTACTGGATATTGCTTCACATTTCTCCAGTTTGACTGAAACCATGTGACTTCAGATTGTGGAAAAAGTTAGTTCTACTAACAAGTCGGGTTTTGCTGAGAACCAGTGTACCAGCAAATGTTCACTTGGGCTGTTCACAAGATACTTATACACTGACATAAGAAGTGATTGTTTATGTTATCTCTGTGCTTTGAGACTCATCCTTCAAGCTGTAACCTGTCCTATGGAGATCATCTTGAGACGGACAGGAAGGAGAGAAGATCCAACATACTGTTTATTCCAAAAATCTATTTCAATTTTTTTACCCATCAACCTTCAAATAAAACAAATTAGCCATTTGCAATCAGTAATACCTAAATTAATAATATGAAGAAACACTATCATGACCTACTATAAGGCAGTTAGCAAACAGTACAGAGGTAAACAGAGTATTTTTAGCACAGCAATAACTGTGCCAGCCAGAGCAGAGGAAGTGAAGACAGAGGTGCTGGTCAGCCCTGCAGGCCGTTCCTATGAGTACGTCTGGTGACCTCAACAGAAGGACAGGAGATGCAGCAAATCTGCCATCAGCTTCTGCATGTGCTTGTGTATGAGACGAGACTGGACACTTCTCAAATGACAGACACACAGCACAATCACACCAACAGAGCCTCAGCCAAGAGCACCAGCGCTATTATATTGCTGACTAACACCAGCTAGTGTTGTGTTATCACCGGCTGCTACAGAGAGTCATGGTGACTCAAAACAAAACCTGACAGGGTGATGAAGACATAGAGTTTATATCATGTTTATTACACTGTATGGTTAGCAAATAATGAATAAGACACTCCTTTAGCCATGATTATATTAACAATATAAGTGTCTCAATGCTTTTAGAAAACAGATACCACATTAAAAAATATTGAGACGGCACAGAATACTACAATAGTACAGTAGTGGTACAATGCTATAAAAATTGCATGATACACACAAATGAATACAGCTCTACTATTGACCAATCATCATCCAGTACTGAAATATACAGTATAAATTCAAATAAAACATGACTCTGAGGATAATTAAATCTTTTTGTAAAAGAAGTAGATTTGACAGCTCATTTCTCTCCCTGCTAAATGAAAAAATAATTAAAATCTGGTCAACAGTGAAATGTTGAACTCCAGTCTCACAGATCTCATGCACCAGGAATTTCAAGGCAACCAAATGTGGTGAAAATCCTGTGATTTCCCATCTGGCCACAAATCAATGGCTGCAGATGAGGTTCTGCCATAAAAATAGGTCACTAGAACAACTTATCATCGTTCCCATGACTACTGTACAGGGGACACCCGTGAATGGGGAAAAATGTGTGCAAAAATACAGACACCAAACATGTCACCTATAAATAACAAACAAACAAAACTAAAATAGCAAAAATAGCTTCAAATAAAAATCACATTTGCATGCTTTACTGTTAGCATGTTTCCTTTTCTGTTGCTAAATACTATCGTGTCATTATATCTGCTTGGAGTTAAACCCCACAAAATGGTACCCACTGTTATAACAAACACTATTGAGATTCAGACACTACTGGTGCAAGAACATTAAACACAGAAACATATACACAAATTAATTCAAGAGCTCACAGCGTGAATATCTCAGTCACACAGCGGTTACGCCTCTGTTCTGTTAATCTGAAGTGGCAAATAACGATTTACAATAATATAGCAGAATCGTGCAATGAATGATAAGAGATTTTTTTATCCACTTCTACAGACAGGAAATGAGTGTCATTCAGTTTTAAAGAGGTTTTTCAATAACCCATTTACAGCAGACAGCTGAAGATGACTTTGACTTCTAAAAGCATTCAGCCGTGACATCATCCTGTCCTCACACCAAACACACAAGCATATAAAAAGCCCAGTTCAACAGGTTATTGTCCAGTTTTGTGTATGTTTCCTGTAATATTTTAAGATCAGGCACAAACATGCGAGTCGGGGCTATAGTTGGACGGCTTTTGCTGCAGTGCAGAACGTTATTGTGCGTCTGTATGCAGAGGATTTATTCTGCGCTCATGTAAATGAAGCACTAACTGCAGTATCAGTCACTGGGGAATTCTCTCTCAGCGCTCAGGGACATTTGCTTTTTATTTATTTATTTTTTACTGAGCGGATTATCAGCTCTGGCAGTGTTTCTATGTGCTGTGCTAAAACAGAGACTCTCTTGTCTCTCGCTGCAATAAATAAGACATGTACAATGTTAACTATGTTAATGTTTTCATGCAAGCGCCGGTAGGATAAATCTATGCTTTGCTATGCTTTGTCAATATTGAAATTTCCACAAATATTGTCTGAAAATTGATGTGGAAATCTGCTTAAAATGTTAAGCAGAAATTCAGTAGAGAAAACACGTCAACTAGTATGCATGTCAATGAGCGGTCTATACATCCATCTTGCCATCTGGTCCTTATAATAAAACTGCACAAGAGCAGCGCCATGGAAACCATTATCAAGATGGAGAGGGTTTGCATGAAATGCAGGATTTGTGCTAAGGTGTTGTTGGAACAGTGACTGGAGTTAAGGACAGTGAATGTGTAAATGATTATACAGTTATTAAATGGCATGGAGATACAGTAGTATACATTTAAATTAACCCTTTGGTTGAGAACATAGTAGGCAATGAGAGAAACTAGATGTAACTTATCTTGTATTTAAACTCAAATGCATTAGTACAAGAGGCTACAAGGTATATGCAAATTCATGTCTGAAACTGTAATACATTGTACTGTAATAATCAGTCATTTGAATGAACAAATACTATACTGTTGAATGTCTGAAGGAAAAGCATAAACTGTTCTCCATTCACAATGACTCAACTAAACTAGTCTTTCAAATTCTGTAAGTGTTGACACCTACAAGAACTCTAAACCCCTAGCGGTTGTAATAGCCAAAACTAAGTCTCTTAAACTAACAGACTTTAATCAAGATTGACACCATATTTAAATTTTTGCTAATATAAATACAACTTGAAATAATAGACACACATCTGTCTATCCATCACATAGAACATTGGATCTACGTCTTAAGTTCAAAGGTCACATCTACATTTTACAAACATTTCCAGAACGTTCTGTTACCATGTTTTGTCAGCTGAACAATCCACACCATGGTACGCCACTACAACGTATTAAACAGACTGTGTATGTCTCTCCCACACAGCTGAGAATTAAATAGAGTGTCTACTCTTACTAAGTCCATATGGGACCTGATGGCAAGTGTGGTGTTAAATGCTAATATTTAAAAGGTTTCAAGGTCACACTGTCAAAAGAAACCAAAACATGGAGCTGCCAAAACTGAGACGGTGTGAATGATCCACCACAGAGAAGACTTTCTAGATCACTGGAAAAATCATTAGCTAAAACCACTAATGTGCTCATTCCAGGTTCCCGTTCACCTCCTTAACACCCTCACTTAAAAAACAGCCTGCCTGTCCATGTGTATTATTCAGAAGACTGTTCATTCACCTCCCATTAATCCTGCCTCCTCAATGCCTCCTATCACTAACTAGACATTGCTAATTCATGGTGGCATCATTCACATCTCCTGGAGTCATTTGAGGATCACTGTTGCTTTTTGGGCCTGTAAAACACAGAGTCAATGGAGAGTGGGCTCTGTAGCACAGCTAGAGGAAGCCCCTTCATCTGTCTGCAGAGCTCTGTTTTGTCTTGGCAAGTCAGGTGTTCACTGGCCCATGTGTAAGTAGGTTAATCCTCTCTCTCTCTCTCTTTCACTTACTCCATCACTCTCTCACTCTCTCTTTGCTCCTGGAACCACTGCTCAAGAGAATAACATCTCCTTGTTACATGAACTATTCTTAGAACATCACAAATCTCAGCTCCTCAGAGGATGAGAGATGCTGGCATGACTTGTGGGATTTCTGTTCTGTAAGACAAGAGGAAGCACAACCTGCTGGTTCTTACGTCTCCTTCTCCAGAACATCAAAGAGGACGAATAATCCGAGCAAATGCGTTTGCATGTCTTTACACAAACTAACGAAACCTAATGCACGACGAGGGTTACAGCTTACATATGGAAGTATAGCGGTGACGCTGAACTGGTATGAGCTAAACTGACATTGTGTAAAAGATAAATAAAGACAGATTATGACTAAAAACAATATGTTCATTAATGGTTACCACAGAACACATAAAAATGACATAATCTAACAACCATGAATAGGTTTGTAACCAGTCTCTAATACTTTGCTGATAATTTCATTCTGCTACTACACCATCATCTATAAACAAAATAACACACACACACATCTAGGTCATGGGTAGCATTAGCCCATCTGTCTTCACTTATGTTTCAGTGCAATTGTTGCTCTTTACTAATTAACTGAGGTTGATTTAATCACAGTTGCACTTGTATGAGAAGTGGTGAATAATCATTGGATATTCCCTATAAATTCCTCATCATATAAATGAAAAACTGAAGAACTTCCATGTTGATAAGAAAAATCATGGACAAAGAATCTTTCCATGTTCAAGGAAAATGAATCTAGATGGCCTATGATCCAAATGTGATCATTCATATTGTATTCAATTATCCGCTTCCTGAATTGCTAGTATGACAGTTCACCAACAAACAAATCTGCAATATTATGACATTTTCTCCTGTAGGAAAACGGCAAGCAGGCGGATAGCAAAATCAATAAAACAATAAATCCAGCTGATCTCCTGATCTGTAACTGATCCAGATGATCTGTAATCTTAGATAAACTAAATTCACTGTAGAGTCCCAATGCTGTAGAGTCCTAAAGGACGAATCAGGCATGCACCGTTATTCCATGTTATAGTTAAAACTGTAAAAATGCGCATAGATCAAAAATAAAACAGTAACTAGTTCAGCCGGCGTGACATATTCACAAAAGCCAGATTTTATGAATATTAGTCCGCAAGCCAACCTTCATCAACACCGCATTGTATAATGTACTGTAAACCCGTATCTGCTGAACTACACGCAGCCCAACGAGGACGAGCCGCGCATTCAAAACAGTGAATCAAGAAGCATACAAAGACTGTATGACACAGATGGGCATTCAGTACATTCACATAGGCTGTGTACCGTTATTTTTACCCAGCACAATAGTGCGAGTAAAGCCTCCCTCACATAACAGTACTGTAGCGGCCTTACCTCTTCCAGAACATTGACCGTGTTCCGACAGCTCTGCAAGCGGGTGGTGAAGCTTGATGTCGTGGGGGAATTGTAATCCTCCGTCGTCTCCGAGAGAAACTCGGACACGGAGATCTGATCCGGCATTCTTGACAACACAATCGCCCAGTAAATATGGAGGGAGAAAAATCACAATGGCACCATTAATTAGACAGAGGTGATCAGGAACGCAGCGATGTCTCTGGGTTTTGAATGAAGGTTGAATGGTAAAGCTATGCGTAAAATGTAACTAAACGTAGCCAACGGTGTAGCAGCGACCGCTTCCTCCACTGACGGTGTAATTCCTGTCCCTAGAGAGGATCGTCGCATGTAATTTCCACGTCTTCCCTCCTTCTTGTCTTAAAGATCCACTTGTATGTACATAAAAACGTTCAGGCTCCACTCCTTGTTCTCCCAGTGTAAAATACAACACTGGTTTAAAATGCCCTCCCAGCTAGACTCAGCTTTAAAATGACTTGGAGATGCTATTTTAAGTATTTCCTTGAATTATTGTTGTTCCGGTCTCGAAAGCGGTTTCATTCTGTTTTCCTTTTCTCTTTCCTCCGTTTTTCCCTCGTCCTGACTGTCTGTGCTCCCTGACACCAGCGCGTGCACGCGCGCTCATCTCCTCCCACCATTGATGACGGGATAAACCGGAGAGAACAACGCGCATGCGCATGCGTTTAATTTCGCCGCTTCATTAACAGATCTAGTTAAAGTTGCAATCCGTAACATTTTCACGTTAAAACGAACAAATTGCACAAGTACATTACAGATCGGGGTCTTTAACGATTCGCAATGGTAAAGTTATTATTTGTAACAAATGAATAATTTGAACATAGATGCTGGTAAAAGGACAAAAGTTTAAAATGTCTTGCTGTAACTAGTCTCTTTCCCTTCGATGTGTAAGGGAACACAGTTGCCAGTGTCCTTTTAATTATGCTGCTATTATAAAGTATAACTACTGCATCTATCTATCTATCTATCTATCTATCTATCTATCCATATCTAGATAGATAGATAGATCTCCATATACTTTATTTACCAAATAGGCCAAGGCTTAGATCAATTTAAATAATCTGATTAGTCTGATATAGATCGTTCACTTGAGACTGTTTTTGCAAGTCTGGATGCAAAATAAACTTCGTTATATTGACTGGAAGTAGAAGCGCATATGATGGGCAGATGGAGTAATACTGCACACGAGAGCGGCGCATGGTCCAACTCACCGGTTCCATAAAGAATCCCTGGAGGAAAAACTCGATAAACGCGAGGATGAGGACCTCATGGCTCTGTAGTCACCTCAATAAAGCAACCTTTAAATCAAGGCAATACACGTGTATATTATCATCAATACGTGAAGCTAGAAAACTTTGCAGATGCATCTTGAATTAGCAACTGATTTAACAAATCGTGTCAGTGATGGCATGTGATCTGCGTCTATGCCCGATAATTCCACATTATCCTTAAAGGTGGAGTTTTTAGTTATTTGTTACTGGCATCACGAAACAAATTTTGCTATTCAGGGAAAAAGCCACGCCTTGTAACTTACCGAGACCTCTGCGGTTTCACCCCGTATTAGCAGTTTAAAAAGTAATTGCGAAGTCAATTGTGCGTAGAGCGCCGTGTTTCCAAGTCGCACCATATTCACTGCATTTTGCTCTATCCGGCGCTGGGACGTTACGGGCAGAATCACATGCCGCTACAGTTGCATTAGGCTTGGAATGTGCGCATTGATCTGCCCCATCTGGAGCTGCTGGACAGGAAGCGAAAATCAAGCATGTGGGCAGGGGGGCCGGAGGAGGGAATCCAGCATGCACAGGACCTCGCAGCTAATGGCAGGAACCGAGAATGCCTAACAACTTATAAATGGAAAACTGACACCGGCAGAAACGCGTTTAGGCAATATTACATCGAGGCTCATTTATAAAACCATGACAGGAACGTTCTCTGAAAATAACAATATGCTGATCGGCAGAACTGATGTATATAGAAAAATGACACCTAGAGTGATGTTTATGAAATTGTCTTTCAGATCATAAGACACAAGAGATGCTTGAGTTTAAGCTTCATTTCCCGAGCTAATGTAATGGCTTATATTTACTTGAGCTAAATCAATATGTGCAATATTCTGTGTTTTAAAGAACAGTCTGAAAAATAATTGGTCAAATCTTAGTAATTCAATTTCAAAATGTACAATTTTCTAATGATCAAATCTAAAAAACAAATGAGCAAAGTTTTAAGTAAGATTTGTTTTTTAATAGTCTATGAAACGTTTTATATACATTTATACAAATGTATTGGGTATACACACATTCATAAAATTCATTCAAGTTGTACATCATTAATCTTTTTAGCATTGGAGATGTTTAATGTTGTTTGTCATAGATGTTTAATTAATACAATTAACAAGAAATTTAAGTCGTATGTTATTTAAATCCATAATGGTTGAAAACTACATTTTTACAAGCTTCTATCCACATAGAAGTCCAGCAAAGTGGTGTGTACATTAAATATCACTTTTCTCATATGTAGAAAATACACAAATGAGTACAAGAGAAAAAAGTGCATTTATTATGAAGGATCTTCAACAGAGTGATCCAAACAAGACTTGAGCAGCTTGTATAGCCCTCATGAGCCCAGCAACTGGCTCAAGCCAACGAATATAAACAAGAGGATTTCTCTCCATTTCTAAGCCTCCCACCCCTCTGACAGCTACCTCTGAACAACCCTGATGCTTCCAACATGTTTAAAAGCTCATCTGGCTAAATTTTTCAAGTTAAAAAAGAACAAAAAACACAATTTGTAATAACACACCTATATAAAGGCAATAAAAATTACCACACGAGTAACACAGCTCCTTTAAAAGAAAAATGTTGTCAGACTTTGAAGTCAGTCATGATAGGAGAGATGGGCCTCATTTTTCTCCTACCCTGTTGAAATTTGGAGCCAGTTGAGCTGTAAGTCCTCTTGTTTTGTAGGAGGGGTGTTGCTAGGGGGTGTGTCCGGCACAACCCCCTCTACGAGGGGTTGGGATTGGTTAGTCTGAATCTGAGTCACTACTTTCTTCTGATGACGAGCTGCTGGAACCGTCTGACTGGTCATCTTCATCATCCTCATCATCATCTACATTCTGTAAAGCATGAAACTGAAAGTTAAAATGGCATCATTTTACAATAGATGTTCCAGAATTAAAATGCAAAACTGTAACAAAAATAACCTCATCATCTTCATCATCCTCATCACTATCTGTGCTGCCAGAAGATTCGTCATCTTCATCGTCAGAGTCTGAGGTGTCTGTTTTATCATCGTCTTCATCTGATTCTGATGTGTCCTGCTGGAAACCAAGTCATACTTCTTTCTACATTGCACATTATTGCACAAAAAAACACATGCACACAGCAAACTGTTATGTCTAAAGTACAAAAGCCTTTTTTCTAATGAACAATCAAGCCCTTATATAGTCCACAGCACTTGATGTTTAAGGATGAGGTTTGTATAGCCAGTGTAGGTGAGTTGCCCAGAGAGAGCGGGCGTTACCTTGGCTCGGTACGCCATGGAACGCTTGCCCCCCCCGACACCCACTGTCGTTGGTTTGGCACCTACCGCCTTCCCCTTGGTGACTCGAACCTTTGCCCCTGGACCTTGTGCTCTTGTTGTGCTTCGCCTTTTCTGTGAGGGCAGAGAGAGGGCGGGATGGGGTGGAGGTGCAGGGACAGAACAGCACAGGAAAAACATGTTCAAGCGTAAAGCAATGATTAGTCGCCCTATAGTGCAGCCGTAACAACATTAGTTTCTTTAAGTTGGGTTAAGTTTTATCCTTGTGTTAATATATGTTATTCTGAATCAGAAAAAGGAAATGAAGGCAGACAGATATGCTACAAAACAGCTTCTACAAGCAAAGTCAGTTAACTAAGTTAATATAATATCATTATAATAAATGGTCTTGGTCTTGCCATGCAGTTCAAAGGGGTGAAGGGTAATTTAAAAAGGCAAATCTCACTGTAAGCTACATGAATGCCTACAAGAAGTGACACTAATATAAAGAGTGTTGCATTACAGAGCACAAGTTATGCCACAAATATAAAGCGATTACTTACCGTAGAGGAGAACTCTTTATAAACCGCATGCTCCTGAGGTGAAAGTGACTAGGAAAGAAGAAAAACACAACAAAAATACATATCCCATCTTCAAAGTTGGACTGTATTACTAAACACACAAATTGTAAGTGTATTTGTTCTGATTGAATTAATGAAGTCATACCTTTACCCAGGTGTCAAGCTCCGCTTTATACTCCAGCTGCTGCTCCTCCACCTGTTTTTTGTATTTGTCCTTCTGACTCTGACTGAGCTTGTGCCACCGTTTGCCGATCTCCACCATCCGCTCCTTCAGGCTGAAGTGATTCAGCTCTCCGTTGGTCAGGAGCTCCTGAGAGAACATCTGATAGCCGCTCCTGAGATTGAAATGGTGAGATTAATAGTATTTTGTTGCAAGACGGTCTCCCTGGAAGCACAAGCTGAAAACGCAACACTCACACAGGGGGCTTCTTGGGCTCTCCATCAAATTTAGGTTTTCTTTGCCCCTGTCCTGACAGGACGGTCCTCATCTCTAACAGCTCTCTCTGTCAGAGAAATACAAGACAAATAGTGAGGAAAAAAAAACGCCTGGTCCAAAACGCTAAGACAAAAAGCAAACCTACATACTCATACTACATACACTTAAGTACTCATGAAAACTGATGAACAGATTGATCAAGCAAGAATATACATATACACATCAAATATATACAGTATACATATAAGCTTACATCATACATCAAGATGACAGATTTATGAGAATGTGCACATATATGTGACAATACTAAAATGAAAATGGGCGTTTTATGGCATCATCAATGTACTGATTTGACTTTAGCTGAAAACAACAAACTCAGTATATACAAGGACACACTGAGATGGAAGCGCATCCATAGCAGACCCCTCCACCTCTACCACACAGAGGAGGAAAGTGAGGGGTGACCAACATTTTGACATTTCTTCAGCACAGGTGAGAAGACAGTGGTCAAAACGTCTGGTCACTGACCACGGTTCGGTACTGAACCTCGTATCGCTTCTGGTCCTCAGCAGCCTTCTTGATCCAAGGAATCTTTTCCTTCTTTTCCATGGCTTTCCAAGCAGCGTCCATCGCACTTTGTGCTTTCTTACGGTCATTCTGTGAAGAAGAGATGTTTAAAGGTTATAACAAATTGCTTGTAATGTTCCATTTTTCTAGTTAACTTTGTAAATAAATGACTGCTAAATGAACAAATGTTAGGGTTAGCTAGACAACCTATTAGATGCTTAATATACAGCCCTTGGGAGCAAAATTGTAGACCAACAAGAGTTCACTGTGGGTGGGGCAACCAAGCTGATGCAACACCAAGTGCTTAATACTAGGAAATGGAGTACCGGTTTAAGTCTTTTGCTGTAAACAAAAACATTGCTGAGTCCCATTTAGGAGTGATATGTGAACTGGAGTCACAGACATCACAATTTTGTTCCAAGCATGACACTTAAGCACTGACTGCTCTAAAGGGAGCAGCAGTAGCATCCTTGCAATTAGTGCTCTTGTCGCATTTGACGAAAATCACCTGCTAAATGGCCGAACAGAACATTAGGCTGAGGATCACCACTGTAATGAGCTTCACACTGTTGCAATTCCGTAGTAATGCAACCCTCTGGAGAACCTCTCAGAAGTTTGGAGGAACAGATGGGTTTTAATCATCCTCCAAGGTGAAGAACAGAAGCAAAATGCAGCACAGAGCGTCTGGATTTCATTAACATACTCTCGCTAGTATCATAAATTTGGAGTGAGAAATTAACAATCACATTATTGGCTTAGCCAGTGTAGCTGATATTGAAACAGTAATCATGATTTCACACTCTTGACCTCAACAGGTTTACAATAACACAATAAGTTATATTGGTCAAAAGTTATTGGTAAAAGTTATTCTTACCCTGTATTTAGCCAAATAGTCTCCTATCACACTCTGCTGCCACATCTCTTCAGGAGTTTTTGGCGTTTCAGGAAGTCGCGTTTTTTTCTTACTGTTTTGCTTGTCTTTTGCGAGCCCATGAACCCACTGATCCAATTCAGGGTCACGGCACCGATCCTACAGGGTGAAAGCAATAAACTAATAATATTCCACTCCTTAAACAGGCTTCAGTTCAGACAAACTCCAGGAGCAAAACTGTATGCAACTATGAAAACATCTTATGCATACCCACCTTCACAGATGGGGATTTAGCCCTCAGGGGGCTGCCAACACCTGCTATGTTCAGCTTGGTGCCTCCCAGCTTCTCCTCTGACAACACACGGTCTCTTTCCTCTTCTGGCAGACTCTGCATGGAGGAAGAGATTGAGGCAGTGTTAAAATAAGCAAAGCCTCCCTTCAGAAATGTCTGCAGACACTCCATGAAATAGGTTTGACAAACGGAAGGTTTGGGCAGAACTCTGAAGGACTCTTACCTCAATAAACCTTTGAAGGTCAATCTCATACTGTTTCTTTTTCTGATAAGAAAGAAAAACAAAGTCACTATCTGTTATGATGTGTTAATAATGTGTTATGCTACTACTTAAATACTTTATAGTAATTGATTATGTATTTTTTAGTTTAGATGATCTTAAGCGGATGAGGCTGCCAGACCTGTTCACATCGTTTCTGGAACATGTCCTTTTCTTTTTGGGTCATCATCTTCCATTGCTTACTGCATAGAACCATTCGCTCTGTGCTTGGCACATCCTTCATGTTTACCATAAGTTCAGCACAATAAAGAGAATAGCCATTCCTGCAGAACATAGACATAATAACATACTAATAATAATTGCAATTGCACAGAGCGACAACGTATTTTAGCTCATTAATAGCACAGAATTAATATGATTTTAGACTGTATTTAAGCTATGCAAAACAACTAAATTATTATAGATGAGAAGCCAAATGTTACTTAGTGGTTTGAAACTCACGGTGGTGGTTTGGTTGGCCGGCCGTCAAACTTGTCTTTGAGCTGTCGTTCAGCTTTGGTCAGGACAGATTTAACATGCTCCTCAGAGTTTGCATCTGGGTGAGCTTCAAAATACGCTCTCATGCTGTCCTGTCAGTAAGAAACCAACAAATTCAATTTCGCCCAATCAACAGAGACTTTGTTACCTTAGCTCAAGTTAGAATGAAGACGTACCTCATAGTGTTTTTGCAGCTCTAGAGCTTTGCTGATCCATTTCAACCTTTTCTTGTCTGAGAGTTGGGACCACTGTCTCCGTAACGCTTCCTTCAGCTCCTTCTGACTCACCTACAAGCATCAAGCAAGATAAAAGTGAATGCAGGGCAAATCACAGTAGCTGAGATTTATAACATAAATACATTTATGTCATTTTTGCCAAGAAGTAAACAACCATAAAACTATTTGACCTCTAGGTTCCATTCCGTGCCCTTTACCTCTGGGTGGATTTTCATGTAGGTCTTCTTCTCATGGTTGTACCACAGCTGCTGAGGGGTCTTGGGCTTCTCTGGGAGGTCTGACTTCTTCCTCTCCTCTATTAAATCTGGGTGGTCCTCCCTAAAATGAATAGAAGCTACTCGCTGAATCACCAATAATGTGTTTGGCATTTCTGAAGGAAGAAAAGACACTAACTTGAATCTTGCCATGTTCTTCTCGAAAGCTTCTTTCTCTCTCTGGAACTCCTGAATGTACTTGAGCTGACAGAGCAAAATTACAAATTTAACATATGATAATTCAACACCAAGCGCTTCTTTGATACTTTAAGTCCTTCTGAAGTCTATGGAAAAACATCATTATACAAATACGACTTCTATTGCGCTGTTTTAGATTGCAGTAAATACCACATCATTCGTAGAGACACTGACCTTCTTCTTCTCAGGGAGTTCTTTGTATTTTTTGGACAGAATCTTGGTGAGATCCAAGTTGCTCATCTCAGGGTGGATTTTTGCATACTTGGCACGTTTCTCCATAAAGAAGCGAAAGTAGGGTGTGAGGGGTTTCTTTGGGAAGTCTGGGTGTGTCTAAAACGCATAAACAAATTAGATAAATACATAATATAAACTGTACACAATGCATGTTGACCATTAGTATAAGGTAGAACTAGGCTAAATATCACCTTCAGTTTTTTTCCCTTGTAAGGGTTCTTGACATATTCAATTGCATCAACAATGAGCTCCGTCATTGTTCTGTATTTACGCACCTGAGGAAAAAAACAATTGCATGAGAACAAGATCATCATCACAGCAACAGAACAAAGGCCTAACATTAAGCTAACAATTATTGTGGATTCTGACAACATGCAGATACTAAAGCCACATACTGAAAAGCCACTAAACACCAGTTAGATTTTAATGGGATCTTTACTCTTTAACGTAAACACCTATAAGTGTTGCAGACCTATATTGCATTAGCTCAGTGAAATGTGACTCACCTCTGTAGAAACTTTCTGCCATTTTTGCTTACACATATCTCCACTGAAAGCACCAAAGCCCACCTTCTCCCAGTCGAAATGAGATTCTGTGGTTTTATATTTCATACTGTCGCCATCGGGTAACAGACTGCGTATCCTCTCCAGCAGTGTCAGGCAGTCCTCTTTGCTCCATGTATTTGCATCTAGCGCACATAGAACACACAGATTTACTCTTACTTGAACTTTCCTCTTTATGGCAAAAAAAACAGAACAATGGCTTCCCATGGACTTACCTGTTTCACTTTTGATTCGTCCAGTCTGGGTGCCAGACACACTAGTGCTGCCATTCATGATGACAGACGTCTGAAAACCCCAACTTGACTCTTCGGGGGCCAAGTGGCTGTAAAGAGAATCATTCAAGGTGATTATATTGACATCTGTTGAGTATAAATCTAAGTATATCACATGTTGAGCACACGATGGGACTTGGTAGTCAAAAAGAGCCTCTTTAAAAAAGGTTAATGCGATTTTATGAAAGGTGGTCTCAATGTGATATGATTACTGCAATGTTATGGATCTCATCACTGCCACCCAGAGGAAAATGTGCCCATGCCCCGCCTCTAGTCCACCTCGACAGGGAGGCATCGTCACGCCGTGTCCATATTAGTGAATCGGCATCTGTGAACAGCACGAAACTGTGGACAGGACGCCATAATTCCGATTTTATAATACTTATCGATAACAAAACCCTGTTTTTTTTATCCGTGTTTATCTCCCTATCGACCATAAAACAGCACACAAGCAAGATAGACAATTCGACGTGCTTATTGCACAAGCAATCCCACGATTTGAGGATGCGAGAGAAACCAAAGAAGGATGGTGGTCGGCTTCGAAAGGATGTGCAAAAAGACTTTCCTTGGGATTATGTAAGCAATACCAGCGCGATGCGAGGAGGAAAATGGAAATATTTTCGACACAGATGCGAATATACATCTGTGTCTGAAGCCTCGACGTGTCTCCCGTCATGTCAGCCTGTGCGCCCGTGTCCTGCTCTTCTATAGCGCTCGCTTCATTCACACCGACTACAGCACTTACATGGGCGAGTACTTCATGGATACAAATACGATTTTTACTTACTTTTTAAACAGTTAAACTTACAATCGTGGTTATTACAGTATAGTAGGTGTGAGCTTTGCTTTGCTTTGTTACATTTGAGCATTTGCATTTATAGTTCGCCTATACATCACCTTTACCTTTAACTAAGTGTTAAGTGTTTAAGCAAACATTTGCACGTGTTTTTAATGCATGTCATAGTATTCTTGTATATTTGTTTATGTCATTGCTTTCAGTTATTCGCTATGATGTTGTGCATGACCGCAACGCGCCGCTGAAGCATTTTGTACTCGCGTGCGTTTGGAAAGCTGCGTGCCCGAGTCTCTGTCGCGCTGTGGCGCAGCTGCGCGCCCGAACCAGGCGCGAGTTTCCCGGTCACGGTGTCATTCCGCTCACGGGCAAGGTCACCCCGGCCAAAAACATACCAAAACACAAAATCCCGACTGCAATAACACCCAGGTTTTTCCCGAAACATAAACCTTCTGAATCACTCAGGATATTGGAGAATTTTACGCTAATTTCTTGTGACAAAGTCTGGCATAAAGTAAAGAAAAACTGCAAAAAGCGTTACAATAATAGCTGTAAATGTAAAAGGTATCTGCATGTTTACATAAATCGCATGAAGCTCACTTTATGTTATTAATAACTGAGCATTAAAACAAGGTTTCTGTAAGGCACCGACCGTTACTCTGTTTAAAGCCCCAGTAATGGCGTCTTTATTCCGGCAGGAGTCACCACGCAGCTTCCGCTGGCACGAATGCCTAAGCTAGTGCGCGAGCAATTGGCGAAAGTAGGAGGAAAATTGCTTGCATCGAAAAAATATGGGAAATTATGCCTTAATATATACACAACAACAATCTCCTTACTGTTAAATGATATTGATTTCTGTATAAATACATGCATATGCGAAAGATTTTGCAGACATTATGGCACTGTCCTAAAATGTATTTATCACTTTAAAACGAACTGTGACTTGAATACATATGTTTAAATGTGTCATCCTGGTTACATATATAATAAAGGTTTAAGCAGTTCGTGTTCTGGTAAATCAGAATTAAAAACAGGAGTATGAGCGGGAGCTTGTGCCTTCCCTCGCCCCAGAGCCCTCACTGCAGAGCCGCCATGTATGTTACAAAGACTCGGGGACGAGCAATTTGAAAACCGTTCAAAACGGCTCCAAAAATGATCAGATAACTTACCTTCTTCAAGATCCTGTCACGGATGTTCCTATTAATTCAGGATGTGTTCGTGTTAAACGGTTGTACGGTATTTAAGTATTTGTTTTTCAGCCGTAAACCCCGGGGAGTCAGGTCGAAACGAATCCGACAAAAGGAGCGTCTGGTTCGGTATGAAACTCCGCCCAGCGCCGCAGGGGGAGGAACTCCGAGGAAAAACATGCGAGAAACAGGAGACAAAGGCGGAGGCTTAAACTTAAATAAATATATTTTTATTTTTAAGCTTATTTAACATTTCGACAGATATTAATGTTGATTTTGTAACGGTGCTTTGCTCGGGTTTAAACTCAACTCAAGTACAGACCCAAGTACTAAATGACAGGGGTTTATTTTTTACTACATGTAGGTAACAATAATAAACTACGTCAATATTAGTTTATTATTGCTGGTGAACTTTTAATGGATAGGCAACATTTATTTGGACAAAAATAGTCCCTTGCAAAAGAGCAGGACTCCCAGCCAACAGTATGCCTGTGTTAAAGCGATTACAGCCTGGGCGCCCACGTTCATCCTGTGCCGCTACAACAGCACATGCGCTGCGACATCTCGCTGTGCTTCTTCCATAAGACTTAAGCTGCTTGGACCCATCGCACCTTGGCTTAAAATCACTATCACAAAGATCCTGTTTTCTCTCAGACCGAGCCAGTGTTTCACAGACTCTCACTCTCTCCGCTTGTACACAATCGTCACGTTGTGGGAAATTTCTTTATGTGAAACTGACCAATGGCACGAGGAAAGGAGGAGACATGCACTGACTCAACCCCTCAGTCTGACCAGACCTGCGAGAGATTCATTTAA
>JBAJNP010002460.1:0-47923 GCA_036877545.1 Yasuhikotakia modesta
TTTAAAAAGTACAAACAAATGACCTAATATGGGAAGAAGGGACTTTCCAGCATGTTTAAGACGATGTTGTAAACTATTGGAATGTGCAAAGTGGACTTGACATCTCAATCTGCTTTATTAACACATGAATTAATGCAAGATCACACCGGACCTAAATAAATGTTAAGTGGGGATACATTTTGTTTTATAGGAGCTGAGACCACATTATGTGTAAAACATCTGCTCACCTATCCTCACATCTGTTTCAATATTGTGAAATTACAACTGCTACAGTGAAAAAAATACAGTGAAACAATATATATAACGTTTTACTCTTCTTTATTTTTACTAAGTAGAATCTTCATACACAAATACCATTACAAAGCACTTTTAACACCTGTGTTTCTCTTAATCGTTCACTTACAAGCTCGTGAATGTTTTCAATGCAGTAGGTGGCGATATACTCTTCCGTTTGTTCGCAGGTGTAAAGCCTTTAAAAAGAAGAAGACTGTAGGAAATCTTAAGATCACCTGTAAATGTCATTCTGTCCTTCTTTAAACATTTTCGCAGCTCACAAACAACGCAAAAGACGAGCATCTGTCGGTAAGAAAATCACTGATGTCCCTAAAATGTCACAAGCCGTTAAAACAATTGAACTTTCTTTGTGCAGTCGATGCAAAGTGAACACAGTGAGTTCAGAACACAAAATATATGCACTTATAAAACTGGACAAACCTTGATTCTTCAATAGTAATAGGCTACATTGAAAACGTCCATTGCCAGTAAATAGTCTTTCTAATTCTAATCTGTTCTGTTTTATTCCATCTTGTTGTTTGTTTTGGGATGTTAAAAGCCTTTGACTGATTTATTGCCCAGATGAGATAAACAGAATAAGATAAATTCCAGCGCAGTGTTTTGCAAGCTGTCACTAAAGTCAAAGGTTGACACTTAACAGAACAGTTAGATCTTGACGGAACTGAATTGGACCTGGATCGGTACTGAAAGTACAGACATACATCTGTGTTGAATTTAATGTCTTGTTTGCTAATCCTTATTATTCTTCACAAGTTTTTATTTATTCATTTTATTCTAGCTTTTATTATTTTTATTCAATTGTACATTAAGTAATGGTGTTTAATCTTTAATGGTGATGGGTTTGTATTGTCTTCACATATAGAGATAAAGGAATGATCTTTATTGTTACCAAGTCAAAGTTACGTTGACTTTCACATATATACAGTGAAAATGTACTGCGTATCAGTAACAAACGCATTTGTCTCATCTTTCTCTAGAATTAAAAAATGAATGTGAAATGACTGGATTTGTGACATCACTAGGTTTATTTATGTTCATATGACCTTTCCCAGAGCAAGATAACAAATACGTTTACATCACTGCATCATTGGCTCCGCCCACAGTCACAGGGATCAGGAATCAGTCCTCATCTGACAGCAGCATCCTCTTTGTTTGGGATTAATGTACTACAACAGCAACTGGCTAAAGTTTATACATTGATACACTTGAGATGCCAGTCAAATGGTGTGTTGTTCCTGGCTAAGACGTTAGCCAGTCATGATGATTATATGATACATTTTTTTGTAATACATTTTTTTCAACACTTCTTTTTCCACAAATCCTAAATGTATTTAATTTTCCCTAAACACACTTAAACACAACTTAAAAGAGACAGATATGATTCTTATATATGATTTGTATGTACATTTCAATGTAAACCTTGGTCTAAAATATTAGTTTGGCACATTTTTAATGCAAAACCTTTGAGCCGTCTGGAGTTTTGCTCGGCTTGAGGCGAATGACTTTCCTTCCATAATGACACAGCATAACAGATGCAGGGAATGTGGAGAAAGGCTCAGTGTGGAATTGGGAATCTACCTTTTCACACTTGGCCCTGGATCAGGTAGGAACCCCCAGTGGAAGATGACTGACTGTATGTGACCTTGACAGAAGATTCTATCAGATTTTACCTTATGGAAAAGCTGTGTAGCTCAGAAACAGATGTTGAATGCTGTTTCAATTATTATATCTAGCTTGGACAGAAAGACCATATTAGATATGGTGTCATTGATGTAACATTATTTGTCTATATTTTTTATATTTTATATTTTTTATAATTAAATATATTTTATATTTTTTTAACTTGTCTTTAGTGTTTTGAACACTGATTTGTTATGTACATGCTCAGTAGCAGATTTTTGTCAAAAAAAGGTATGAATTGCAACTTTAGGTAAAAAACGACTTTCGTTTCAGTCAGTTTCTCACTCAAAGCAATTATTAAACTTTTGAAGAATTGTTAAAACAGTCAAAAAAGCCACTTCACTCACATAATCAAATTGATGTACATTAAGTACTTCTGAGGTGAACTATTGGGGGAGAAATTGAGCCCCCAACTGCAGATGTCCAGGAGAGAAAGTGTGGTCAAACTGATGACCTTATAGAGGATTTTCTCAGTAGTCGCTTTTCAACAGGCTCTGAATGTCACTGAGCATTGCACTCAATAGACTCTTTATGGGCAATGGGGAGTTTGTACACCGGGACTGTTATTGTAGAGCCTGTGCCCTTTTCTCTAGAGATAACGGCAATAATCTCTACAGTCTGGCCAGAGGTTCTATTGGCTCTTGTGTTTGTTAGGTCTAGCACAGGTGCTGCTGTTTTAATGGGCTTTTGTGTAAGAATGAGGAATGGGGTCGTATTGTATTGACAAGCACCATTGCTGAGCGTGTTTGAAAGCAAACAGCCAATATTTCTCTCAGAAATAAGCAGATTTCTTCCAAAAAAGTTTCATTAAATGAGCGTTTCTTAACTGGGGGGTGGGGCCACCAAAGGAGCCTCAAGATAACTTTAAATTATTTACAATAAAAGCTTTAAAAAGCATTTTTGTATTTTTAAATACAAATCATCTTATGCTACGTGCCAGAATATTTTATTGGGTAACATTGTGGGGGGATTCAAATATTGTTGTGGATAAGGGGAGTGAGACAGGTTGAGATTCACTGCAATGAAGTCAGGTTAGAAACAGGTACACTGACATTTATGTGTGAAACTATAAATGTCAGTCATCTTAGTTCAGGATGCACACTAACCGTGTTAACTGCCTGTTCCACTGGATGGCAGCAGGTCAGTTGTAATACATTAGTTTTGAATGTCCCCTGCTGGGCATAAAGTGTCTTATGTTATGTATATTCAAAACTGTATAATGAAAAAATAAAGTGCTTGCTATTGGTCAATACTGAAAAATAGTAAATAATCCGAAATTGTCTAACAATAATAAGTGTTCTTCTTGCTTCAAAGGAAGAATCTGCTTAAATAATATTAACACCTGTTTTAAAAGCAAGTTTAAACTTTAAATTACATCTAAAAATGTATCATAATATTGTGCTGCTTGTTTGAAAGAAGTTAGGATCGCGCACAGAGAGGTGTGAGGCACAGAGAGGTGAGGCACAGAGAGGTGTGAGGCACAGAGAGGTGTGAGGCACAGAGAGCTGTGAGGCACAGAGAGCTGTGAGGCACAGAGAGCTGTGAGGCAAAGAGAGCTGTGAGGCAAAGAGATGTTCAGTGGGTCATGGACGGAACTCCAGATGGTTCTGATTTATAGGAACCTGCTGTGAAAAGCACTCGGCTTGTCCCAGCAGCTGTATCCAATAGCCCACAGTATCACATTGTTTGATAATTCATAATAATCTTACAAAGATTTCCCTTTCCTTTGCCATCCTTTGACAGTATAGCCAAGCTGTTTTCCTCTGTTCTTTCAGTACGTCAAAGATTAAGGCACTGGCCTTTACTCTTATGTTACTCTTAAGTTCCTAATAACAAATGTTTTTTATTCCTCCCAAATGTTTTCAAGGGGTCTTTTATTTAGGGTATGTAAACTAATATTCATGTCTGTTTTAATGGATCATGCAAGTAACAGCCTCACTCCACCCAACTTTACTGACCACCCCACAGCTATAAATAATTCTGTGAAACATCTACAATTATGATTCTCTTGCTAGCTTTTGGTAAGCAGGTGGTTCCAGGGTCATGATGGGTTGGCCAAGGGAGGACATTATTTTTGCTGTTTCATGCATTGCTGAGATTTGAGGCATTATGGAACGTTTCCTGGAGGTTGTATTTGAGGGTTGATGTAGTGATGTTAACTGCAGATATTTTTCTATGAACTGGAGCACAGATCTATTTTACATTTGGTGGAAGGAGAGCAAAGATACTCAAAAAATAATGTTCACATTTGGCTATGAAAAAGCTGTTTAAGATTTTAGCTACATCTGGAATGATGACAACTTCTGCAACTGAATAACCTTGTAACAATTCTACGATTTAAATTCAAATTGAAATATTTGTGTTTCTGCACAGAATTGTATCATCTCAACCCATGACCTTCATGTTGCAGCACTGTAAGGTCAAAGCCATTTGTTTCATTCTGAAATCTGTTTTTCAGTGGTCACTTGTCCACTGTATTTATTGACAAGAATACTTTCTGTTTTAAACAAAATTGTTTGTTTGTTCGTTTGTAGTTAGCAATGTATGAAAAGTACTGCCATCATAACCCTCAATACTTGCCCAACTGAGTTTTAACTGACTGTTATATTAAAAATACCTGTTGTCATATTCTCTATTAAATCGCTGAAGTTTCTTCAGGCATTCCAGTAGTAGACAACTCCCCTACCGCCTTTTATCTGGGATTACAATACCTCTTGAATAGCTTGAACTAACCCTGGGAGAGTCATCTGTCAGGAGATCTGGCTATAGTCACCCTTGTGTCTGTGTGTTTGCCAGAGTCAATAAGCATTTTCACTTGTTCATCTCCCTCTGCAGACTGGATCAGCTTTATGGCATGTTAAGAGCTAATAAGTTAAAGACAACTTCACACACTGTCTGCATGAACGAATTCCAGCACATTTTAATGAATTCCTTAAGGCCAGTGTTATTCTGTGAAACTGGTACCTTTTGCAGGTCATTTTTAAATAACATTTTATGCAATTTTAAACATTTTATCTGACAAACAGTATATTTAAAAGTTAATAAATTAAGATAAATGTATGTTTTAATATTTTTTGAGAAACTGAGCCTTTAATTATGGGTTACAAGCTGAATTTGACCCTAATTTGTCTTGGAAAATTTAATGCCAGAGCTGGTTTGCTCTGCAAAATGAGGAAAAAATATTTTAGTGAAATGAAAATGCAAAAATGTGCATTGTTGTATTACTTTAAAAGGGGAAACTGGTGTTAACAGGGTTGACTCAAAATTATTAGGGTTAACCTGATACCTCCCTGTGTCTGTGTTTTTTTTTAATATCACTGTGTAATTATTATCTATCCATAGACATTGTCTATTGAACCTGAAATAAAAATATGGGTGGTTCAGTGTTCACAAACTATAAACCATGTTTAACCGTAACTGCCATCAAAATCAACTCTTTGTTCCTACAGCAGATTTGACTACATATTTTATTCTATAAAATCCACTAGGGTCCCACATCATGGCTGGTGTTTCACCATTGATTTAGTGGCTTCCCTCATGTGTGTGTGTGTGTGTGTGTCAGAATGGTTGGTGAGCAGGCTGTGTGTGTGTGTGTCTGCACCTGCAGTGCTACGTCAGTGGTGTGGTAGTCTTGGGGTCAGAGACGGCAGGCAGGGTGTCTGTTTAATGTCCCGGTGAGCAGCCCTAATTTATGAATTTGGGGAGAGGGGGAAATGATAATGTGTGGGAGAGGAGAGGATAGCTCATGCTCCTGTCCTTTATCTTCTGTAGGAATGTCTCCTTTGCATTCTTCTCCACACACGGGAGCAAACAGCTTTACTTGTGAGTCACTGTTAGGAAGGTGATGTGCATATACAGATAGCAGTTCAAATACAGCTCCTCCTGCCTCCCTGGTGTATTAAACCTACAAATAATGTGTCATAGACTCTTAGGTGGGCCTGTTTTATTTGAATGTAATGACCTAACAACACATTGACTTAGCATAATGCAACAAGTAATAAATCTTATTTCTTCCATCTTAAAGAAATAGTTGAATAGTCTTAAAGGAATATCATACATGAATGAACACTTTTGCTGCTGTTTGTTTAAAGCAAAATACAAAATTACACATTTCTGAAACTTTTTATATATCTGTTTTTATACACCACATCTGTTTTCTGTTGTATTTTAGGGACCGTAACTGTCAAGTGCCAAATAGGACAGAACCACACCCCGATTTTAATAATGTTTCTTTAATTTACAACACTGCTACCTTAAGCATGGATTAACAGGTTGTCGCTGTTGCCCCTGCCTGGAACAAGGTGTGTAAATATTTATGTCTGTTGGGTCAAGAGTGGAGCAGCATTTAAACTGTTGAACACTCGTTGTCTCTTCCACCTTCTCAGCCTCTGTAGATAAAATCTGCCTGTAGGCCCATGTGTGACATTGAATTCTTTGATTCCATCGCTGCATTCAGTGCAAGACAGCCAGTGGCTTTATTGTGGCGGCTGGTTGGGAACAACCTGCCATTTTCAATAATAATGGCTCAAAGCAGTTGGGACTTTGAGCTTGTCAAGTCCCATCTGAAAGAGATTTGGAAACTCGCAGCATGAACAAAAACATACAAATGGATTTAATCAGTTCGTAGAGAGTTCACAAAGGCTGCTGTTGGCCCCCATTGCCTGCCCTGTGTGGGTCTATCAGTGCAGCATATTGCAGTGTATGCTGCCCCAGCTGTGAGAACTGACCTGAGCGATGCTTTGCTGTGTTACATCTAAACGCATGGTGCATGGGATCAGTTAATGATTTGAGTGAGTTAGTATATTAGTGAATTTAATGATTCAATAAACAGCATGCCTAGACATTTTATAAGCGTCATTCATTAAGTTTTACACTTGCCCCACCATATGCATATTTGTTTATAAAATATTACGGCTAATTTGATCAGTTCTTCAACAAACTGTGGAATTAACGTTCCAAGAGTTTTGGATTAAGGAGTGTGTTGCTGAAACCTAAGTTAGTGTTATATTTACGCAAATTGTGTTTTACATCTTTCTGAACTTTCAAAATGTGATGGAAAATTGTCTAAAGGTCTGCGTTATGCTGTTATGTCACTATAAATCTAGACACAGCATCACAGTAAATGGCTCAGATGCCGTGGTCTGTCGATACTCACTTTAATCGTGAGGGTAAGTTGGTTTTGACCACACAGAGTGTCTATTGTTCAGCTGTAGAGGCAGCTGGGTATTCGAGATGCCATTTATCTTCTTATCTCCCCTCACTTGCAGTTAACCTCATCTGTGAAGAGCAACAGAGCTACGTCAGCCGACAGAAAACAGAGCTCAGCTCTTGTTTAAAGCAGGATTAAAGAAAAGCGGTCTTCCAGCACCTGATCGAGTTGTTGTGGGGCAGTTTCTAAAGGTTTCGTGACCTACATAGCACCACTACAAGTCAAGCTATTTCTCTGCATAGTTACACATTTTTAGTGATTTTAAAGAGCCAGCGTGTGTTGGGCTTCTGCAAGGCGTGGATGTTGTATCAGACGTCCCTCAGAAGATCCAGTGTGGACTGTGAGCCTTGCTAGACACTGCATTCAATAGCAGTATACTATATTAGTATACAATATAGTAATATATTCAGATACCTTTGATATGATTGAAAGTAGCCCATTTTCCTCTTCACATGTATTAAAGATGCATCCAGTCTTGCTTCTCTTGTTTAAGAAAAAGGATTATGATGTATAGAAATAGTGGTGTGGTATAGAAATATTATAGAAATAACAAGAGTTTGGAATATGTGGTGTACAATTGCATAAAATAAATGCTCACCAGTAGCCAAACTGTTTTTTACATATATATTTTATTTGTTCAGCTAATTAATATCTTTATAATTTAACTGTTGAATTACTGAGTACTGTATGTTTTGTAACAGACTCACAGACTCAACACTACTTGAGGTAAAATGACTAATGCGTTGTATTGACTCGGGAGATTATTGCTTTAACAGACCAACTGTTGAAGCTCCTCAGTGTGTTTGCTGCTCTGTGACTCACCTGGATGTTCTCATGGACTCAGCAGATGGCAGCAGACAATTAAGTGTCTTCAGTTATTCTGAGATAATTATCTGTCATGCTCTGCTTACCCTGTATCCTTTGCAGCTACTCCTTTGAGATATTGAGGATGCCGCTGCCCTTTATTTTACAGTTAAGAAGCTCTCTACACTAGAGTAGCATACTATGGGCTGAGTATCCTGAGCCTCGTATTCAGAAGAAAGCAGCAAACAGAAGCAAGAAGACAAAAATATTTGTCACTTCTTGTTGATAAGCATTCATCTTGTTGATTTTTGAAGGTAGCTGAAATGCAWCAAATTATGCCTATGATATCTTACAATCATGTGCATATGCAGTTCATTGTTTGATGGTGAAATMWACATAAAATCTGTTTTATTATTCTTCTAACTACATTKCTTCAAAATAAGCATTGCAGTCACTTACTGTTTGTTTCATTATCTCTAAAGGTCAATTTAATTGGTTCCTGGCCATTAGACATGATGTTAAGGTGTTTATATTTAACATTGCCTTTAAAATCTGACAATTGTCTTTGTTTTTAGGCCATAATCTGGCCATAATATATGTGAAGTCATAACATATTTAGGCCATAATCTGGACCTGAAAGATATTTTGGTTTATAGTGTCTGTCAGATAGTTCTGGAAGTTTTTTTTGGAATCTATTCATAGAACGCAGTGAGGTGGAAATGCTTTCAGAACCGGCAGACCAAGCCAAGTAGCTTCTTCTCCCTGGACCAGGATATGAAAGTCCAGTATGTTCATCCATAAAGCAGTGTGGACATTTTTATTGAGGTTGCTACGTGGGAAAGACATTACCAAGCCCTCACCTGTAATAAACATGTAGATGGCTATGATCTCCAGAAGTAGAACCTCTACAGCTTGCTTGATGGATAGAATGTTGCAGGTGGACATCAACCTCATCAGGTGTTCTGTCAGGACCGACAAACCATGAGGACCATGAACTTCTCAGTATGTCCTGGTGGAGCTTCAAACTATGAACAATGTGATGTGAACCAATCACTAAATCTTCCAGGAGATCCTTCTCAAAGAACCTTTAAAACGTGATGATTTGTGATGCAATACCTACAGTACCTGGACCATCCTGAGGCTAGTCCAATGTTTTTACAGGCAAAGCATGTGTAATGCTTTTATTGAATTGTAGTTGTGAAGTATTTAGGGACAAGCAGCTGACAGATGATGACATCCACGGCTAGTCACATCATGTCGCGCAATCATGGGCCGGATGATTAAAAGTCAAAACTCGGCGGTGAAATCAAATGTGCCAAAAGATGAGAACAAGAAGGAGGCTTTTGCCAAGACAGCACAGATGAAAGAAAAGCCACAATTAAAAGTTCTTCCTTTTTTTAAAATTTCTTTTCCCAAAACTCTGCATTTGAGTGACTTTCTTGATTAGCATCAAAGGTCTCCAGCAGGGCGGTATCAAATGTGCAGGGCTTTTTATTTTCCGGCCTATTGTCTTGTTCATCTTGGTGAACCATCCCTCATCATGTTCTACCATTTGGTTCACAGATGCCCCTTTCCAAGGAAAAGCTGCTTGCGTTTTCACATTGCTGAGGATGTTGTGTTTGAGACCGTAACTAATGAAAGACTGCTAAAGAGAGCTTTTGCTTTTTATTGTACAAGTGACATATTTGAAGTGTGTTCAATTTAACTGTTTAGGCGCTTTTAAGCTGAATAAGTTTGTATATTTTTCCCATACACACAGCTATGAGCTATGTAAGATAAATACATACTGTAATGCGCATAATGTAATGTTTGATTGTCCAAAAAAGTATACAAGTGCAGATAAATTGTTTATAGGAAGTAATATTTGATAATGTTAACATTTTGCACTTAAACCATCAACAAATTAACATTTAAAGGTCTTGCTAATTGTACAATTGGTGGTCATCCATTTGACGTTTTCTATGACATCACTGACTTGGGCGTCATACAGTATGCTGTTTCTTTCTTAGGTCTTCAAAAACGTCTTCAAACTACTTCAAGTTTTCAAATCCGGCTTCCTTTTTCAAACAGGTACTGTGGACTTTCTCATGTGTGTGCACCCTGAATGCTGCCCATTGATTTACAGCTGTTAAAAAAGCACCTGGTCAGCCAAGGGTCAGTGGTTGCTTTGGTTATTCCGAACCCACAAGACGCTTGTTTCGTCTGGGGAAACATCCAGTGCAGCAGTACCACCGAGAGACTTAGAGTTCTTTGATAACATCTTAAAATCCCTCCCCCAAACACTTCAGTTATTCTGTCATTATAAGGCTGCTAGTATTTACCAGCATATATTAAGCAGTATTACTTCCCTGTGTCTCGGAAACGTAAACACAGCAGAGGAAGCGGTGCAGGAGAACATGCTAACGCTCTCTGTGGAGAAACCGTTTGGTGATTTGTGATTGATGTTCCTTGATTACTGTAAAAATATTTCTTAATTTAAACATTTGGACTCTTTCAATCTCAATAACCCTGTGCTGGATCAAGCTGCCTTCCAAACATACTCATTTATATTGTCACAGCGTGTTAAGAGAGCTACAGCTCAAACTCATATCTCTGATATGACAAAATTACACCCTATTTATAAGCAGCCGTACGCTGGAATTTCCCCCATTGTTCACTTGACCATTGCATTTTAAACCAATGTGATCTAATACCGTAAATGTATTGATTTAATTACATTCATTCTCTATGTAACAGTTGTTTGTTCATGTAGATGCCAGATGTTCTGTATGATCTAATAACATCTGTTTTCCAGTCTAAATTAAAGATGGACTTTACATTTAATTAGTTGGGTTTTGGCTACCTTTAACCCTAGAGACTACTGGTGCCGTTTCATCATCATCTCATTTCCGAGGCGCATCATACTTTCATAATCCTACATGCTTGGGATGTGATCAGTATGTTCCTGGTTCCAAATGCATCTAAGCTTACTTGCACTACACAGGCAGAGAGAAAGGGCCTCTGTGTCCACCCAGTTTTAATCAGTATCACCACTGGTGTGGTTCCTTTTGTCATTAATATTTAGGAATCGGATCCCTGGATGAAACATGCACCGTGCATTTATTGCACATTTTTGAGAGGGTAAGCAATCACTTAACAACTCGCTTCCATATAACTCCTCTATACTCCGATATACACAAGATTGTTCATGTGTACTGAACATTCACTTGTTGTATTTGTAATATGTTGCTTTTCGGAGGCCCATTAATCAAAAGCTGCTTTCATTTTGTTCTTTAGATTAATCTCAGACCTCCTTATGAAGCTCATAAGCTGTATGACTGTAGTCTTAAAGTCATATGAATGTCACATAAAGCCCTTTATGCTTTACCTTATACACAGTTCTAGTGCATGATTCATCCGTTGATGCCATTCAAGGCTGATGTCACCAGCATGGGCTGTTGGATGATAGTAACTGCCAGTAACTATTATTGATTGATGCTGCTGTTTTGTGTTGCTGTTTGGCTGTAAAATGTTTTTTGACTGACACTGAGTTTGCTGTGTTGATTCATGTTATCAAATAAAAGTGAAACTGACACGTTTTTGTCAGATATGGTAACTTATACCCAAAATGTGACCTCTGCAGTTAACCCATTACTGGTGAGGAGGTGGTGAACTGGTGGTTAGATAGTTTACCAAAACTATTACGTTTTTGTAAAGTCCTGTTTTAAAAAGAACCTAAAGGGAAATGCATAATAATTTAATTTGTATTGTACCCTTTGAAAATGTTTCTCTGTTTCATCTGCTCAGAAATGGGTGGATGTGTGTTTATCATGTAGGATAGTCTTAAAATGTTCATGAGGTAATCCTGAGAGGCCACTCGCTGTGTGAACGGAGTGTTTTTGGTGTTTGGGCTGTGAACTCACAGTGGTGCTCTGTGCTGGTAGATAAACATGTAGGGCCCCTTTGTAGGCAAACGTGAGTGGGAACTTTCAGAAAAATATCAAGATCAGATTTGGAAAATGGGAAATGAGGGGTAAGAAGTGGTTGGGGAGAACTAAATATGTGTGCATGCACAGGTCACTGACTTCACAGCAGAGTCTCTGATCTCTCGCTCAGAAGCATGAATGAAAATAGTATTGGATTGACTGCCTGTCAGTATATTTGGTTTTTAGGCAAATATTATTGGTTAAATAGTTTTTTTTTCTAAAGTGAAGCATGCAGTTGGTGTTCAGAGTAGTTTAGGCTCTACTGTGTATTCCAAAATAAAATGAAACCTTTATTTATAATAAACCTATTCTTAACAAGCAACATTTACATTGTGAGGAGAAAAGATACTGTTTGTAGTTGCACTGGATTCAATAGAGAAATAAGAAAGACCTTGATATGTTGATATTTGGCAATACATTTTGTTTTTAAATCCTTTGTTTTCGCAATCTTGTAATAGCATTTTGTACTCTCAGTGTCTCATGTCTTTAGCAGCCCTGTTCTTTTACCCGTTTTATTATTATTTTACATTCACTGGTCTTTAATGCAGTAAAAATGATTTAATGTTTTAATGTTTTGTATCTCTCTAGCATGTGTCTGTACCTTAAGGTTATATGTGCTTCTTTGGTCTTATAAGTCCTGTTCTCCCATTCACCCTGTTTGCCTCCAGTTTATTTTATTTTCAATTGCACCTTTTATTTTTATACATGTAAAGATGCACTGGAGGTAGCAGACATTTTGAAACCCTGACTGGTGTTGGAGTGAATTGATTTAGGGTGGCTGTCCTTGTAGGCTGATTGTTCTATCATCTTGTAATCATCACCACATTGTTTCTAAAACTTGTATCATTTTGTTTCTCCATACAAAACTTTTGCTTTATATACTTTTGCTTCCAGCTTTCTATACAGTAAAAATGGGTAGAGACAAGGCAATGAGCAGAAAAGCAAACCACTTCTACTTGTGCTTAATTTTCCAAGTTTTATAAAACCATGTGATGGCTCTTTGCTTAAAGATAAACTGTGGTACAAAAACTCAAAAACTTTAACTGTATTAAATTAAGCTTTGGACATTTATCCGTAAATTCAGTTCCAATTTCTTTTATGTTTCATAAAAGAAATCCAATAGGTTTCAAACATGATAATAAATAAATGAAAGGTTTAAATTGAGTGTATACTGTTCCTTTAATTCAGAAACAAACCACTTGTCACTGGTTCAGAATATGTTCATTAGTCTTTCATCAACAATCCAATTCTAGATAATATAAGACACCCTCTGGATGTGTTTTACACTTACAGCAACCTTCTCATTATAAAACAGGGTTGAGTAATTAGCCATATTTAACTGCGTCAGCTGGGATATCTCTAATGTTTTTGTAAGAGGAGAGGATGCAGCGTTTCACAAACCATATATTGTGAAACGTCTCATGAAGGAGCAATTCATCTGTTTATGTCCTGAAGCTAATATGAATTATTTCTCTCTCCCTTCTGTTCCTCCCGTCTCCCGGTGTCTCATCATTAACAGTTCTGCTCCCATAATTCATCGCAGTAATAAATGCCTCCATCTCAGCCAATCACAGTCCAGCTTTTTCTCTGTCCTTCTTTCTTTTGTTTCTGCAGCCCTCTCTCTGTGAATCGTATTATTTCTTGGGATAAAAGTAGTTTATTCTGCACAGTTATAAAATAGTTAATATCAAAACCTGTCAGTCATCTGAAATTGTCCAGTTACTGAAATAGTGTTTTGCTGTTTACATTGAAGCTCCTCTGTGTAATTATATTATTTGCTTATATTTATTTGTCTCTGTTTCTTGTGGTTTTGAAGATTGTGGAGGTTCTACCAACTAACTTGTCATGTGACTGTTTGCCATTTAAGGATGCATCTGTGAATGAGGACGAGGATGCTTATAGACTAGATGGACATATTGAACACAAGCTGGCCCTCAAGAGACTCAGCTGCTGATTGGTCACTACATTGGCTTCTATATTATCCTAGAGATGATGAAGGCAGACCCAGAGCTGAAGGTATATATGGGATATGGCAGTTGGTACCTGATAGTGTGAGCAGCGCAGAGCATGATTGCAGGCATTGTGTTAAATTATCGTATTGTTGAGTAACTGCCCACTCTGAGCACTGCAGGCGAATGTTCTCTACATCTGTGTTAAACATCTTATTTTAAACAAGTTAAATTTAAATAGGCTCCTCAACCACTATTTATCATTTCACTGATGTAGTTTCCTTCTGCTAATTCTTTCTGGTTTACTGTATAAAACAGCATAAGTAATGGCTACCACCTTCCTCAGAACCGCCAAAAACTACCCTGACCGGCACAACAGCGTCAATCAGCGGGAATCAGCGGGAAATAAGACATTTCAGTTCCTTTTGCTTGCTGTGTAAAAAGGTCAGGAGATTAAATAACATGGAAAATAACCTTCATTTTCTTTCTCCCTCTGGGGTTTTCCTGTTCTTAAGATGTGCTCTTCATCATTTTTATTTTCAAGCATTTTTTTATTTTATTTTCAACCCAAAAATCTTTTTCCTCTCTTTCTCACCCACACTAGCATTATTTCAGTAATTCCCTCACTAAAGGGGCGTGTTTTGCTCCTGGCAAAAGGAAATGGGTTTAGGCTCCATTAATGAGGCCAGTGCAGTTACCCCTCGCTTTCCTCACAGCGCTAAAGATCTACATCATAATAATTGCGATCAAAATATAGTCTGATATTTTTGGAAACATTCCTCATTCACTCTTGTGGAAAACTTTTAGTAGAAGTTTTATAGTTTTCATGCAGCTGTTTTTAGAACATTTTTTAGACTTTGTTTGCATTTTGAGACATACTTAAAACATTGTTTCAGAATTCCCCTTACATCAAACTATAAAGTAAAGCTTTTTCCAGGTCATTAAAGCGATTTGTCTCTTCCAGGCATTGGAATATGTTCTTTTAAAATGGTGGCTAGTTAAATCCATTATATAGTCAGATATGTTGTGGTTTAAAAGAGCTAAATATGCATAAGAGTAGAACAAGATTTCCTGTTTCACTGCAGATTGTAGGCTGTCAGGAAGCCAGACTGGTGATTATGTCTGGTAACATATGATGTGTGATAATCGCAAACTGTTACTTTGAGCTATAGATTTATTTTGGACTAGAAGCAAAATCAGTTGAAAGGATGGTAGAAAGTTCTTCAGTTGCAGAACTCAGGGTTCATAAATCCTCAATAATACAATAAAAAGCAATAAAAAGCTAAAAAAGCTAAGAAGAGTTTTATCTCCTAAACCTGGTCTGTGAGTATATGTTCAGTTTACATGTTTTCCCATTTGCTTTTGAATTAGGTATTGGTTGCAACAAAGTGACACTGTGAATTTGTCAGTCTAGAGAGAGCAGTTAATGTATCGCTAATTTAAGTTTGCAGCAGGGACTTGAAACCTAAAAGTTTCCCTTTAGCACCAATGAGGGCTGTTGTTTCCTTCAAGATGTTTACTAAGAAGATGTCCTGTCATTCAGAATGATGGTATGTTCCGGAAGGTCTTTTGGTGAGCACTCCTGTATGTGGGTGGCTGGATGAACTTGTGGGAGAGTGGGTGTTGTTGTGCTCTGGGTGGGCCTTCTGTAGGAAGCAGAGGTCAGCCTGCCAGTCGTAAAGTTATTGGCTTATATCATACTTCACTCAAATAAAACATCACAGTTACGACATGTGCCAAAGAAAAACTTAAGCGCTGGCTCAGATTACCCTCACAACAGCTCCAGATTATAAAGATCCCAGATCTGACTGTGGTTCATCCAACATGAACATTCAGTCACATGACTAAGAAAACACAACAGATTTTTTATCAGTTATCACACGGCTCGTGGAATACTGGATTCTTATTGGTCAGTTATTGTCTGATCACTAAACTTTATAACCAAATGTAGCCCCAAAACATGAATTACCCACAAAATATTAAGCTGTACTAGCTTAATTTTCTTTCATGTCACTTCACATTCTTTTCACATAATGAATAATATTACAAATCAAAGTTAAGGTCCATATAGTTACGATTATAGTGTAATAAGCGCTAACTTTACTAATGTCCTTTGCTAACATGAGTCACTTTAAAATGGTAAGTGGTGTTTTGACTAATGTTCCAGTAATGGTTTAGTTACTGTAAGTGGTTGTGTTGATGGAGATGAAGGCTGCTGTAGGATGCTGCTGATAGGATCTGACATGTTGTCTGAAGCTCCAGTAGATCTGTGCATCATTAACATTCCTCCGCTATCACAACCCACCCTCACATCACAGATCCGTGGAAGTCAGATTGTGACGTTTAAACTCTCTTCACCTCATCTCCAGATGCGAAGCAGTCTTTTCCCCCTTTCAGACCACAGCAGTAACAGTGAAGGAACCCTGTAGAGGTGGAAGCGTGTGTGTGTGTGTGACTGGCTGTCTGTCTCTCTGATTAAAGAGACACTCCCAGAGTCTCTGTCAGATTGTTCTGTGTTCTCTGGAACATTTCTGTGACCTCCAGGAAGAGGAACTGCTTCTTGTCAAGAGCACTACTTACACATCAAAGATCACCTGCTCCACATACACTCCTACTTCTTTACCTCTCTTTCGCTCGCTCGCTCTCAAATCCATTATATATCTCTGTTTATATATCTCTGTGGGTTTAGGAGAGCACCGTGTACTGCAGAAAAACATTTTCTTAATGATTTTTGTCTTTTCGAGGAAAACAGTGCAGCATTTGAGACTTCTTTTTTTGGGAATATTTACATTTGTTTTGCAGAAAAATATTATTGGGAATATTTATTTACATTTATTTTGCATAAAAATATTATTGGGAATATTTATATTTCTGTTGTGAGATTTGTGCTTAAAAAAAGAAAAACAAGTAATTCTTAATACATTCCTTAAAACCCTATAGTGCTAAGTAAATGTATCTTGTTTTAAGAATGTTTAATACAATACATATAAAAGTGTGTTTGCAGTGTGAATGCAAACTGAAGCCATATGTGGATTCTTAACATTTGTATAGATTTATTAGTGTTGTTTGTAACCAATCACATAGCAGTGTGCTAACAACCACTAAACTAACCAGTAGCATGCTAACAACCACATACAACCCCATCATCACAGTGACAAATTTTGCATGTCTGTAAATGTAGTTTTTTTAAAATGTGTTTTTTTCATGCTTTGATATTTTGATATCTGTTCCACTGACAGCCATTTTTTTTCTTTCTCGTTTCTTCGGGCCTGTCGGATGATAAATTCAGCAGCAGCAGAACGTTGCCTGTTCATCTGTTGCCGGGGTGTGATGAAACCAGCGCTCCTTCAGGATTGCAGCACTAGCTGAGTTTGAAGTTTAGTGGTTTGAAACTGAATAGATTACATTTGGCACTGCTGACAAAGAATTGCGTTGGCCATCACATATATTACACAAGAGAATTGAGGATATTGCGCTGTTTAGTTTCATTGAAAAATACTTGGCTGGAACTGCAAAGCACTGCTGAGACAGATGAAGCCCATCCACTCTGTCATGCTCACTGAATGAGTCTAGCTGCTTTCTGCTGAATGGCCAAACAGAGGCAGGTGTTTCCTGTTTCTGAAAGTCTCTCCTTCTCTTTCTCTTTCTTTTCTCTCTCTTCGCTGGTCTCTCCTATCGATTTCATAACATTGCGGGACCGCAGTCATGTCATTTTTCATGGCTTGATAACTCTGAAGCGTTGAAGTTTAGATATGTCATTTTTTTATGATTAGAAGTGCTCTCAGTGCTGTCGTAAATATCATCTGTTGTGTTTCTGGGTGTAACTTTTGTTCTGCTGTTCTTGTTTTTATTGCCTGTGTAAGTGTCATTCAGCTGGATTGACTAAAGAAGATGTTTGTTTGGTTTTTCCTCACGATTGACCCACATTCAGGTTTCAAAACGGCGAGTAACTTGAGAGAAGTTTAAAGGCCATAATATAAACATCTTACCTGCCATGAAAATACTTCACTTAGTGCCTATGACAGTGGAATTAATTAAGTCTTTATGGTTGTATGTTTCTGTCACACACTGTATATAGAAAACAAAATTTTTCACTGTATTTTTCACACAAAAAGTTGTACCTGTTAGAAATTGTAAACACCAGTTGTTTTGTTTTCTTATATTTTTGATTTGGTGTTCCATTGCGAGGAATGTGTGGTGTGTCACCACATGGAGTTATGAAGATGTTTTCACTGATGTCAAAATTGTTGCGAGTCACAACAGATGTTTTCTTCATGGTTTTGATTTGAATTACGCTCATCACTTACATCAGTGAGGATCAAAGTTTCATTCTTCAGTCATAAATCATACGTTGCAGTTCTTAATAAAGTTATCAGCCCCTTTTCTATTTGTCTTGCTTAGCTTTTGAAGACTGTGATGTTCATCAAGCTCATGGCCTGTAGCCTTCAGGGCAAGATCATGACCCCTGTGCTCTGATGACTTCAGCACGCTATCTATCTGCCCATCTTCCTGCTGTCTCTCCTGCCCAAGAGGCTGAAGGCTGGAATGTTGCGTGGGCCCTCAGGATTCATACTCACTGGACACCTCCATAATCCCAGCCACCATCAGCCTCATCAATATGGATTGTTCTGGAAAGTTTTCATTGCGTTCTCACAGCTAAAATAAGCCAGGATTTAAATTATTTTAAGAATTAGTTTGGGGATGCATCTATGGGATTTACGTTCATTTTTGTAATGATGTGAGATTCTGAGCCAATGCAAACACAACAGACATGTTCTCAAAGTCTCTGATGTGGAGCCCAAGTCATGTCTCAGATATCGTTTTGTAATTTCTTATATGCTTCAGGTTAGTTTTACTGATGTGCGGGACAATAATTGTATTTTATTCTTGCTTAACTGCAGATATGAATTGCTCACTTTAACTTAAGTCTAAGTCAGGTCTCAAGTCAGTTGCTTAAGAATGTTAGTGTCTGTCACTAAATGTGAACCATCTTAAACTCTGTTATCCTCAAAGATGATCCTTTGCTTCTCCATTTTCATCTCTTTCCATTTGGAGTCTGTTCCAAAGATCTAATCCTCATTTCAATGAGGTGCTGAAACATTAAAAAAAGCATACTGGCATCCCTCCAAACTTTTCAGTTGCATTTTTCTCTTTTTATATCTTAACGATAAGAAGTATCACAACTTCAAAGCTGATTCCGGTGATTTAGTTTTGATAAGAAAGCAGAGACCAAAGAGGAAAAAAAAGCAAGTAACATTTGAGTGGCAGCCAAGAGAGCAGCGTCTCCCAGTGTTTTAAATAAAGTTTTATTTATCATAACTCATATTTAATCTCGCGGGCTTTCAGAACACGGACTGATGGTGCAGATGAAGTGTTGTGAGTAGGAGTAATTAAGAGGCCTCTCTAGCAAGCGCACAGACCTGTAACGCTGAATTTCTCTCTAGGTGAAAGTCTGAGTGTTTTCCCTGTCTGTCCTGGGAAGAGAGTGATGGATGTTGTGATGGCCAGAGAGTCTCTGCCAAAGAGGCCTCAGTAGAGCCCTGAGGCATTAGTGTGAGCTTAAGTCTCCATTCACTTTGTGAAGAACCAGTTCTCTCACTTGCCCTTCTTTTCTCCTTTTGTCTGTTGTTTTTACACCATCAGTTTTCCCTTTCCCTCTTTTTTCCCTCGCTATCTGGTTTCTGTATAATTTCTGTTTATCATGTTAAAACACAACTGGAGCACCTAATTAAATGTATTGAAAGAAATTGTCACCTAAAATGAAAATTCTGTCATTATTTATTTGACACATTGTTGTTCCATGACCTACTTTTCCTCCATGGAACACAAAGAGATGATGATGAAAGAATTTAAGTGACTAACAGCTCCAGTCCTCATTTACTTTCACTATAAAGCAAATCCTCACTATTTTTGAAAATTCCTCCACAGAATAAATTACATGATGACAAATTATCCATTTTTATTTTACATAATTGTGGCTTTTTGTCTGGCAATAAAATCTGACATTTTAAGCATTATGTCATTAAAACTTGCCCTACTGTTTTTCTGCTTGATTAGTCTATTTGCTGTTGTTTCCTTTCAAGGCCTCCAATATTTGTTTGTTTTTTGGAAGCCCCCTCTATCCCCCACCACCCAGTCACTCTTACTGCTGTGCACAGGGAACCAAGGGTTTACTTCCGACAGGCATTTGTGAATGTGATTTTATCATTAGCACTTCTCATCTAATGTCAATTGAAATGGATTTTGGTATGTGAATTTCTTGAGGGCTGTAAAATACCAGCAAATTTTGAAATCCTTTGCCATGGGGAAGTTTAAATGCAAAACCTTGTTTTTTATTGAAAGGCCAGGTGGTCCCTGTGCAGCACATGTGCATGCATGCGTTTTGTACCATTGAGCGCTGGCTCATGACTGCATGCAAAAAGCTGCTCTCACTTTCTGTCTTGCATTACATGCATAATTAATGGCGAGTTGACAGACTTAATTAAGAAAGCATGTTGCTATTAGCTGGAACTTCCTGGGCACATTTAAGAATTTATTTGCTCAAAAATCACTTTCCCTAAAACCCAGAATGTTGATCTTTTGTTGTTAACTGCATGTGGAGCATGCACACCGTGTCTGTCATGCAAAGATCAATGTTTGAGAATCTAGGAGCATAAACGTCAATGAGGCATGTCTGCTTGGAAACCCGCTGGGAAAACTGCTATGCAACACTGCCTAATGTGTTTTATTCTTTTCAGTGGCCTGCAACACCACACTTCACACGGCTTCTGTTTTCACAAACCTGACCACTTATGCCAATTCTCACAGCAATTTTTTATGATTGAGGAAACGTTCAAGCTTTTCTGTTGGGGCTTTTGTTGGCCTAATTTATGAGAACCATTGGAGATGCGGTTTGACTTTTTGAACTTCTCTGTCTTTGGTCCGTATTCCTGTTCCAATCATAATTTGGCTTACCTGGGGGAGTGAGAAACCAGAGCATGGCGGAAAGTGTCTCTCTTTCCTGTTGGAGCGGAACAAAGTTAACATCGACCTGATTTTGGAACCTTAAGGCTAAACTCATAAACTTCATACCTGGCACCTTCGTTTGAGAGTCATTTATCCACTTCCTCATCTGACCACCTGTTTCTGCTCGGGGACTTGTCCAGGATAATGAATGTTTTGCATTGGTGAATTTGGCATCAAGAAACAAACACATCTGCCTTTCAGTATATTGATCAATTGTTGTGGTTTCCTGTAGTTTCTCCTCATCATGGATGTTGAAACACAATGGGAACATCTAGTGGAATGTATTTAACTGTGGCTTCCTTGTTTTTCTCCAGCGTGAAGACTTATTTGTCTGTCGAAACTATCCTTCATCTTAAGGATCTTGGCATTGTCAAACTGATATTTATGAGAGCAGGCATGATGGGCTTAATTCTCTGTAATGTCTTTGATTGCTCAGTCTGCAGTTTGCTTGCAGATGTTATATTTCAAAACTTTGAGACATTTCCTAAAACAGACAAATGAAAATAGAACAATCATCTATCAACTGACTACTTTATATGTCTAATGCAAACGTACCAGCGGGAAGTAGATGACTCTATCAGGAAGTCTCTCAACATCACCAATTGTAGAAGCCGTTGACTTAGTATCTGACTGAACATCACCATTAGATGGAGCAGTATACAATGAATAGATGCAGTTTCCAACAATGTGATGTCATCAATGGTGCTTTAAGGAGGCGTGTCTTGGAGGTTTTGGAGTTACTGTAGCAAACATGCAGAATAAACTGGATTTGCTTTGAGAGCTTTAAATAAGATAACTTCAGAAGATAAAGCCATTTGGACAAACTCCAACAAAATAAACTAAATCTCAGTTTTATCGATACACTTATGTAAGCTGTTGCTTTCAGTTGTGAGGATGTGGTGATGTGTCTCTAGATAGCTTTGATAATTGTTTTTATTGACTTATGATTATAGACCTGTTGAAATCAGAGTGTAATTATTTTTAAATCTTCCATTTTAAAATAGTTATACAATATGATAGAGTGCAGGGATTTGACTGCTCTATTATCAGGTTTTCTATAGAGGAAAGCTGCCTGAATATTGAAGCCTTGTCATTATATATTCTTGTATATACTTTTTATTGTTATTTATATTTTGGAACTCATGTGTTAAGCCAGAGGGCAGTACAAGGTCTCCTAAGATCTTTATGATAGAACATATGCAACAGGTTTTTCTATTTTAAACTTTTAGTTCTTTTTTCAATAAAAAATCACTTGTTTTAAAAGTGGATTTAAATTCCAGATACATAGTACAGCTGTAGTTACTTACAGCTAATGTTATTACCTGCACATGGGGGTACAGGTGTCGTCCCTCACGGACAGAACGGAAAGCCCAAACCCAAATGGCTCAAACAGGAACATCCTGTTCGTTAGAGGTATTTTCATGAATTAAACAGTGATGACAGGTGATAATACAAAGTTTGTTTATCATGTAGCTCCCAAAAAATGCTGCTCTGGAAACGGGCAAGTGACCTCATGTGTGGTGCAGTCGACTATGGCCACCCACCTAGTGCACTGTTTAACAGATCGAAAAAAACTGTATTGTATTTCAGTTGGTGTGGCTTTTCTATTACACCATTTGTTATTGAATTGGAAAGGGAAAAATATCTGTCACATTCATTTAGATCTTTATAATGGAAAAGTATAAAAAAGAAGCACATTGGGTCTTTGCTTCATGGCGGAGAAACTGTATTATATGTTTTTTCTGCATTGATAAACTTCAGACATGTGTCGTGATTGTTTGTGATGTTAATGCAAAGTAAATGGTGTGAAGGTGTAAATAGTGAAGATTATAAATAGTGAAGACTATAAATTGATTTGTAAACAAATATAATATTTGTAAATTATAAAACTTTCTGTTTCATAACCAGTGTGCATGTGGTGTGTAGCAAACATTAACGTGGCAATTGGGAAAACATTTAAAGCAAATGTAAAGAGGCAAATTAGGCACAGTGGAAGACTAAAATATTTTGTCTCCTCCGGCTTAAACAGAACAGAATGAAACATTTAAAAGCTTTGGTTTGAAGGTCTTCTGCTCAAATTACTTCGAAACACAAACAAACAAAAAAACATCTTAAATTTTTTTTTGTTTGTTTCCTTGTTGACTTAAATTATTTTATTACATCTTTTAACCATAAACCTCATATAATATTATTAGTTTATCTGAAAACAAAACAATATAATCAAATAATTACATAATTTATTTTGCTTCTGAGGTGAAGTATCTTATTCTAAGGATGAAAATTTATTAAAGCGTTGCATATTAATCAGTTCTAAATTATAGCCTAATCTTAATTGTTTCCTCTGTGTATTTTAATGTTTTTGTGCCTTGTTTAAGCACTGCTGGTTCCACATAGAGGCATCCAGGGTGCTCACACAAGGCATTCAAATACCTGAATGTGTTTGTCTGTTTGCGTCTTGTTTGCGCCCGTTCCCCTGGTTCTACCTCTCCAGTCAGTTGATAACTAGGTGCATGTGTGAGGATGTGCAAAATTGACTGGAATGCTGTGCCCTGCCAAACCCCCCAGCCTGACACCCCCTGGAGATAAGTGAGAGAGAACAGGGGATGTCTCTCAGATCGCTGCCCTCAAGACTGGCACACCCGTCTCTCTTTCCACCCTCTTTTTTTCTGTTTTCTCCTGACAGAATTATTTTCTGGTTATCCAGACACCCATCTCTTCAGTTTGTGCCTGATCTGCATGTATTTTATTGTTTGAATTAATAATAATATACATGTTTTAATTAATAAGTATACAACATTCATTGTAAGAACGTGTGTAAGGCCAGTGAAAGCTTAGCAGTCGCTACACTGGCAAATTGTTGTATAAAATAATCCTGCTGATCCAGAATCAGTTGTGTAAAATGCTAATGTTCTTGCAGTAAATGTTTTTGAAGGCTTGGCTAATAATACTGCACCTTATGTGTACAATTTGAGGCTTTACTCGCATTACACAAATTAGCCATTGATTTACTGCAGTTTAAACCAGGGTTACTATAGTTAAACCATGGTAACCACAAATAAACCATGGTTTTGCTACAGCAACCAGAGATTAACTATGGTATTTGTAGTGCAACTATGGTTATGGAAATGGTGATCAATGTGTCAAACTAAACTATGGTCACTACACATTTTACTATAATAAAACCATACGGTTCATGAGGCATCACTCATGACTGTAGCACAAGGGTTATGGAAAATGTTACCCTTAAAGTTTAATACTAAGGTTTTGTTCTAATCCTTCACATTAAGTATGAGCAAACATTACTGAGGCTTTCCTTTGCAAGAACCACAAATTAGATGGGAAAATCTCTTTTCTGTATGGAAGACTGTATGGAATATTCAATAATTTCCTCTAGCTTTAAAATATAGTGCTCTGAAATCTATGAACTCCAGAGCGGGGCAACAAACATTAAAAATGAATTTTCTAATGAAACATGAAGTAAATTTACTAACTTATCCTTAAAATTTTCTTTCCATGTCTTTTCTTGTTTGGGAGGGGAATAAAATAATCCTTTTTTTCTCTTTTCAGTATCACTAACATTAGAGTCCTGCCAATGCTCCATCAAACTTCTGCTTCCTCTTCACTCAGTGAGAGAAAGTCATTGGAGGAGTTTTCCCTGCTTCCTCCACAGTCCAAGAGTTCACCATCATCCGCACGAGCCGTGAGGAATGTCCAGATGAGAGGGAACATTACAGTCTCCTGGCTGAATGTACAGTACAGCTCTGGCAGGATCAGGATCAGTCTCTCTGAATAGTTTCCAGGGTCGTCATGTCAGAATCATGAATCTCTTGAGTTTGAGTACATGCGTGTGGGGGTGATTTTTATATTAGGGGAACTTTTCATCCCCTGGAACGATTTTAAAGAAAAATGCTTTGCAAAAATCATTCCAGTTTTAAATGATATAATGGTTTTAAATGTTTTTTTTTATTTTTATAAGACTTTTGAACTGAAATGGTAACTTTTAGTACAGAATACAGAATAATAGTTTAGTTTAGTACAGAATAATTAAATAATAAAGAGAATAATAAAGAGTTTTGGTTTTTTTGTTGTAGCCAGACTTTTGCTTTTTAATGCATTTATCAAAAAAGTGTTAACATAAATGTTTTATTCAGTTTGTATTTGTTTAGAACTGGAAATTTTAACAGAAATTATCAATGACTCTCTGTTTGCAGTAGTGCTGTCGTTACAACAAAAACTTATAAATACATTTTAAAATATTATAAAAATAAACAAGAACACCATGATAAATGAATAAACAAACGTGACTAATGTGTTTTCCTCACCTAATGGTTTTAATAACATTATTTTAAACGTAATACAATTTAGCCTCAAAGGCATCAACTCACTTTCCATTTTCCATGTTTTCCACCTTGTATATATTTGGTTTGGTCAGTTTTTGAGTGTCAGTCAGTTCTGCAAAGCCTGCAGTCAGAGAAGCAGAGAGAGAGAGAGAGAGCATGAAGTACAAATGACACACCTTATTTCAGCGCTCAGAGCGTGCTTCTCAAAACAATGACATCACTGTGCATCATTAAGCTGTTAGCCGGATTGTACGTCCACAGTAAATGAGAACAAGAACAGATGTAATCCTGCAGATCTGGTTGCTACAGTTTCAGTGTTTGTACAATTGCTAGCCTCTGTGTTTGGATGTGTATTTTATTGTGATATTACTGTGTTTAGTTGAGCAGCAGTGGCTTCTGTATTATGTGTGGTGTGTAAATGTTTACAAAGTTCTGTTTGGACTGCTTCATATATTCCAGTTTTGTAATGTACCACTGCATTTGTTTTCTCTCTCTCTTTCTCACTCTCTAACAGTGAATATGGGAAGCTGAAAAACTGAGATATGTTGTAGGAAAAGGCATCTTAATCTTACGACAACACCTTAGCGAGGTAACAATCACATCTTGTCAATTTCCATACCAGTAATAGCTAAATTGTACATTAACCAATCACAGGAAGGCTGTAGCGGACACCATTGTTTTCAGTACATGGCTAGAGGCCTGTTAGTTTTCCCTGAACAGATACACCACAAATGACGCACTTTTTCTTGATTTCCGACGTATTAAAGAAGTTAATGAAAGAGAGTCTGGACCCCCCTAAACATGTTTAAAGCAGATGAGACCCAGACTGATGCGCTCTCAGTCAACAACCAATCAAATGTTCAGGGATGCAAATTGCTGGCCTATGGGTAAACTCAGTCTTTTGAAGACAACGTGTCATTTGCATGATTTGTGCAGATAAACTGCCCTGTCTAATCTTGCTTTAACACACCTGCATTTAATTTTCAAGTAACCTTAAAGAAGTTAATTCGTTTGTTCAGGTTTGTATGATGAGAGTTGGAGCTAAACTCTACAGGACACGGGCCTTTAAGGAGCCGTGTGAGTGTGCACCAAATGAGTGTTTTTTTCTAGTGTAACAAAACCTCATAAACAATGATGTACTGTAGTTATGTACATGGGAGACATAACATTACATCACTGTGTAATGTTTGTCTGACAGCACAGGGGTCATTTATATACAATTAAAAAATATATATAAAGAGTCTTTTAGAATTCAGTATAAAAATTGATAAACTGCGCTTTTTAGGCCTTTTTTCTACAACGTTTAACTAATTAAAATAATTCATCATGATTTCATGACAATCAGGTCACCGAGCGCAGACATATATGTATATACAGCCTCAAAACACTTTTCCACAACGGAAACATCGTCAAAAAAATGTGCATGATGCAAACCAGAGACAACATAGACCTGCAGTAAGGGTGGAGGACTGAGCTGCTGATAGCTGATGGACTGCGTCTATCATCAGTTAAAAAGGTGAAATCTTTCCTGCTTCACTTTGTTACTTTTCCAAACCACATATGTAAAGTCTTGCTCTCCGATTACACCCAGCACCTCTACACATCTTCTCCAATTCCTCATAAAAACTTCCGAACATCCGATCCAATGTTTTCAACAAGCTTGCTGTGTGAATCTTTCGGCGTCCCACCCAAAAAAATCTGTTAGGAAGGAAACTGTTGTTTTGAGTGACGTTTCTGACCATCAGATCTGCTTCTCAAGCCGTTCTTGCCAATAGCGATGCTAGAATAATTGTCTTCAGAAACGTCTGAAGGTGAAGACAGGAGGTCATGTGTTTAAACCCCTCTCAGCATTAAACCACATGCATCTGACTCTTCTGTTAGATTTATAGGCTGTGGTGAAATCGATCAGTCCGGCAGATGTAAAACCCATCAGGATTAACTGGTACAGTCCACAAGGCCAAACATTATGCAGTTTGTCAGAGAAATCATGCAAAGCAGTTGACAAGTGAATCTGATCTTTCTATTGTGTTCAGCTCTAGAGGTCTCACCAATAAATATCCCTTAGAATCGACAGGGGTGGTATTTCCTTCGGTTTTGATGTTATTGGCTTCATTCAGCCGAGGTCACGGAAGCCGAACCACCGGAAATACCCTTCAAGCGTCTATAATGGTGTCCGAGGGGAGGTGGCGGACATGAAAACCCTCATGTCTGCCTGTCTTGCATTTTGTTGTGGGAAAACTCTTGATGGTTTTCCCATTTGGATGGCGTGTGAAGTTGTCGGTGTGGTATGCCTGTGTTAGAGTCACTCTATAATTTACCATGTTCTGCTTTATAGATTTAAACTCGCTGATGAATAGCCTACTTTAATGTTTTAATGGCTTTGCACATCTTCGACTTGCTGGATCTTATCTTGAGTTAGCATAGTTTTTAACTATGAATTGATCATAATTTATTACAATTAATAATAATGAATTGTCATGTACAGTAAGATTTGATTATGATCTTTGACTTCAGAACAGAAAAAAGTTAATAAGAGTTTTTTCACAGGGCTTGTCTTGAGTACAATGTACTCTACAAATTGTCATAAAAATTATGGACAGTAATTTATTTTCACAAAGAAAAGAATCATTTTAGAGCTTCATCACAGATTATCATCATAGACTGTTACTTTTGATATCTTCAGACATCTGAGAAACATGAAGCAGCAATATGCTGAACAAGGTCTTATGTAAACCTAATGGAAAGTGAATGGATTGAATGCAGATTGAAGCATGATTACAGTGGTGAACCCCAAATATGAGTCAAGTTAATGTCATCAAACAGACCTACAGCTCTGGAAAGTTCCACTAACTTTATTTGTTGTTCTTCTTGCACTTTTATGACAGAAAGGTCTTCGCTGCAGAGAACATTAACCTGTGTCAGGGGGCATCAGATATGCTTTTGTCGTGGACGCAGAGGGACAGAGGAAGTGGCCAATATGACAGCGGAGTGAATCTGTGATGTGAGGACTGCCAGACTGCTATTGTGACTAACATATTAACCCAATGTAGTTCAATGCCAGATCAGAGATTACATAATCTGATTGGTTTCCTTGAATTTACTATGTTAATAAAGTGAAGTAATTTTAGAAATTCAGTAATTTTTTTTATTTCTTTTAGGGATAAATAAAATTAGTGGTTAAAATAAGGGATGATTGAAAATGAATGCATGAATAAAAAAATTATGTAATCCTGCTAACTGGGAGACAGTCCAAGCAACTGCTGTTTCTAAAACACTAAGTTTCTAAAGCATTTATCAGAAAATGTTAGGATTGTGTTGGAAAACACATACTGATATACCATGAACTCTGTAAGCTGATTGGATAAAAATTTCTGACAAATACTTTTTGTAATGTTTGGGGGAATAATTTAAATTTAGCATTTATTGCTGTATTCATTTGTTAATAAAATTCTCTTGGTAAAAGTTTCAACTTTTTAAAAAATGTGCAATGAACCGTCTAATGATTAGAACATCTGACATGTTAATTTTTTCTGTTCAGAAATAAATCGTGTTAATATGGCAGGAAACCGGGAAATGTCTGTAGAGTCAAATATTGTAGTGTCTGCAATAATCTGGAAACTTAAGGAACCACAAAATTATGAATTTTAATGGGTCTCATGCTGTACCCCAGCATAAGGCAGAAAAGTTATGTATATTTGCAGCTCTCTCCATATGAATGAACCTCAACATAAGCCGTGTTGCCCATGAATGGGTCGTTTTTATTTTCCAGACTCTGGAATAGTGTTTTACTCTTAGACTGCTGTTCTCTTAGCTTGAGATTCATTCTGATTCTTTGGGCCTCGACTTGACTAAAGATGAACCCCAAGAGTTTGTTAAATGGTAAATGAAGGAGCCAAAGAGAGATTTCTCATAAGAAAACCTGTTGTAGGCTTCTTCTCTCCTCACATTGTTTCCTGGGGGTGACCAAGCGAAATATTTTGACAATTCACCTCAATAGCCCAACGGCCCATTATATTATTCAGTCTTTAAACATGCTCACTCAGTGTAATAAAACATCAAAACTCTCATGTTCTACTCTAAGATACTCAAAGATTGTGGCCTTAACGGATAGAATATTCCTGACTTTTACCCTGTGCTTTTCAGGACTCAAGTTTAACTTGAATGGGACAGTGTCTGAACAAACACCAACTTCTTCATCTTCCTCAGCACCACGACGATCTGTAGGTGGACCACTCTAGTAGTGATTGACGCGTTATGCTGCAGAGCCGCTCTGTAAATATTTCCAGCTGATACGGTTCCTCTTTCCCTCTCCGAGTTGGGACTCTCCATGTAAGCCCAGGTCTCTTTAATCTTCCTTTCCAGACTTCTCAAAAAGAATGACAAAGCCCCTTAATTTGCTTATCCTTGATTTAAACCAGGAGGCAGGGCTAGTTCACAGGAGGAAATGGAGTAATCCTGCCCGGGTGGATTGAATTGTGGCAAAGCAAACAAGCTTTACTGTTTTACGTCTCCAGAGTGGTTTGAGTTCTCTTGTGGTGATATAGAATCATTCCAGAGATATTCTGGTATTTTCCTGCCAAAAATCATCTGCAATAGATCATATTCTTTTCCCCTGGTCTTTATGTTTTGTTCTGACATTGCAATAGTTGCTCTGTTTCCTCTTCCCTCCCAAGTTTTGTACCAACTTAACATGAAGTGATACGTTCTGATCTGAAATTGAAATGGATATTTCCCGCCATAAATATGAGTGTACAAGTATCCCACAAGTCATTTGACTTCTATAGCACTTTGTTCTGTTTTCTTATTGTGGCACAAATCGCTATTTCCTATATATTACAGGTCCCACATTCCCCTTCAATGACACAAAACTGTGAGTGTAAGAAAAGCAAACAGTGCTTCATCCCATCCCACAAGCTGCCCTCAGGGGGGTATTGAACATGTTTTGCAGGTTGTGTAACTTACAGAGAGCCAGAATTGTCCCCTGTAGTGGCCCATCATTGCATTGATTCTGTTAACGTGAATCAGAGCTGCTTCAGTGCAGCGTTTACATTAAAACTCAGAAAGTGTGAGAATGATGTGTAGTCATTAGAAATCAGCAGAAATGCAATGTAAACACACACAAACTCACATTTAAAGACAATCTAGCCAATCCTGATCTGAGTCTTTGTATCCAGCTATACTTAGGGGTTGATAATGTGCATAATGTACATGTACATATTTCTGTTGTGTTTTGTGTGAGCACTTTTTTTATTAATTAAGTTCTGACAAGCATTGGCAGGCTGATTCTTAGTTCTGAAAAAGCTTTGTAAAATAACAAATGCCCAAATGTTTGGAAAAGACATTGGCTTCATTTTGCTTCCTTTTCAAACTGTATTGTAATATGTTAGAACACTGTTTGAATTTATTGAATTAAAATTAATGCATTTTTTTCCCCTTTGTATTTACATTTGCTGTGTCATTATCAGTTCAGTAAGTTTAATGGAACAAATAAACCTGCAGCTGTTTCTGGCCATTGAAACCTGGTGTACTGGCAGTATTGTAGCTCAACTCTTTAAAGCTTTTCATAGCCAAAATATAGAATCTTCTGGATTGTGTTTTTCCCAAACACCAAGAAAATATTTGGATGACAGACTCATCCTCCATTCTAAACTGTCTATCACATTTTTTGTCTTGAATTAGAAGGTTTTTCTGGGCCAAAATAGCTCTCAGGAAAAGACATTTGGATAGATATCAAAATCTGGACACTGCGCTGCTTTTTTTCCTGAATGTGATTCTGTGACATGATTCAATAAAAACGAAACATGCTGTTTAAAATTCTCCCTCCTCTCTTAAAGAAAATTGTATCCCCTCTTGTCATGGCCTCCAGGCATTTGTTCAAATATTTGGGGGTGAGTGCTAATTTAAAAACACCCCTGGAAAAATGTGCTTGGTGAGGGGCCATCAATTGTTCCTAGGAACTGTTTGATATTGTATATTACCGCAGTATCTGTAGACTCAACAAAGGACATATTAGTAACTTCAAAACAGTTATCCTATCCATCTAAAATAGGTAACTGACAGCATAAAGTCTTTGAATAAGTTATTTCTTTCACTCCTTTTTAAATATTGGAGGAATTTAAATAAAAGTGACAGATGATTCAGCTCATCCACATTGGTTTTCGGATTCCAATCTTCTCTGGACGTGTGCTGAATGCTGGGGCACGAAGTCATTTACTTTTAAAAACTTCCACAGGGACCCTTCACACACATTACTGTTTCCTGGAGTTCAAGGCACAATGGGGCACATCCCCCCTGCCAGTGTTGGACAATACCTTAACCCGCTCTGTTGTGTAGAATTTGGAATCACCTGGAATCTTTCTGAATACTTGCTGGCAAAAAAATGAGACAAAATACAAACCCGATAATGATTCTGGAACCGTGGGTGAGTCAGACAGTCACAGAGGGTTCACTCTCATGTGAACGTCTGGGAAAGACAATTTGTTGAGTTTTTTTTTCCCTTGCTGTCAATACATTTTTTCACTCCAATAAAATAATTTGTACAAAAAATGAAAGTGTGCTGGGTTTACTTTAAGATTTCCAGTTTATATTTATGTATATATATTTATACATGTAGCATTAAACAATATGTCCAAACAAAACAAAAAAGCAATATATTGCTGTTTACATATAATTTACAATCGAATTATGTACACTTCCTTTTCTGACAGTATACATACACACATACACAGTGCATTTACAAAAAGAAGTAGATAACAAAACATTCTCCCTCAGTTTGGAGCCTGAAGACACTATTCTTGGTTTGTTCTTTCATTTTTGCAATATGATAAATATGTAACACTAAGTGCATTAAATTAAAAGAGCACTTGGGCATGTGTACAATCATTTACACTTATATTTTATGCCTTTCTTCTAATAAAAAACAGTCATGGTTTTATGGTTCCATCTTACCTATTTTCTTTCTTTTTGGGAGCCATATATATTTTAGATTCTACCAGTTTATATACAGTAAAGTAAAACACATGTCTTATGAAGTTAACATTGGTTAGCATTGATCAGCATGTATATTCAAGGGTTGCCAAACCCCTTTACTGAACCATGACAATCCTGCAGGCTTTGCATTCATTTTTCTGAGAGCACTTGGAACGCCAACTTGAAACTGTTTCACTAAACGTCTCCTAAGGCTCTTTACTTTAGTCGAATCGTGAGACACAACTGTGGCAACTCATGCAGCGATTAAGCTGATAACCTCCAGACCTAAAGACAAGAAACGGGTCAACAGCGCTATTCAAACCCCCTTATCTCCCTGAATAGTGTTAAATACACAGCAATGTTATTCCCTCCCATGGCTAGTTATGGTGAAATAAATGATCATATCAATGGTGAATTTAAGAAATTCTGAAATAAATTGCTGCTTATAAAACAAATCAAATTGTTTGCAGAAAGTGCCTTGAGAAGAATTAGATTAAACAGCAAAAACGAAAGGTTGGAAAAGTGTAGATGGAGAGGTCGGATGAGATATTGCTTGAACTGTCTTTGCCTGGCCAAATGAAATTCATTTGTTTTCATGAGTTTGAAATAGATGTGAAAGATCCAATGCTATTTCATTGTGCTTCGTCTTACTTTGTCCTGATCTTTTCAAACAGTCCAATGCAAACCTGCAGTCTGCAGAACAAAAAGGACCAGCTGCTGCAGCAAGCATGCATAGCATGTACAAATGAAAAATGTTGTGCATTGCTTGCAAAATGTAAGGAATTCATGTTTTCACTGTAGCTGCATTAAAAACTGAAATCGTCCCTCAAACATTACATGCACAAGTTAAATAAGGACTGGTGAGGAGAAATGCATCAACTGTTTTTGAAAAAATTTTCAAAAGAAACCATAAACTTACTATTGCTTATTCACCAAATCAATGGTCACAACAATTATGCACCACAAAACCACATAGGAAGTTTCCCTTAGTGTCATGCCAATTCTGTGCCATCATAGATGCTTAGTTCTATTTTGTTTTTTTACTGTGGTAAAGGAGGAATGTAACCTTCATAATACTACCATAGACAGTACGGGTTGAATGGGATTACCATGGAGAACTGTCAAAATAGAAAAAACAATTGCTGTTATGAATTAAAAATCTGCTTTGTATTTCTTTATAAAAACAACTAGACAACCGTTTCTGCCCTGAATCAATGCTACTGCTAAAGAATAGAAGCAAAAGATCAAAACGTTCATTGTGTTCATCGTGAAATAAGAAATTACCAAGAAAAAATCTGAAAGTAGCTTTTTAGGTGTATAACCCAGAAAGTTTTTTGGCCAAATCAATTTTTTGGCTTCAATAAAATTCAATGCTTTTTTAATTCAAATTTATAATTACGTATAAAAATTATAGCAGAAAATTTGTAGCAGTCTTTAAGTAATTGAATTAATCATTCTTTTGGGTGAATGTTCAAAGTAGGTTTTCATAAAGCCAAATCTGGTGTCAAAAACAAAACAATCATTTTGATTTTGGCTCCAAAACACGTTTCACAGAAGAAGATCAGAGGTCGCACAATGCAATGAAGTCATTTATCTTGCACACATTTGAGGTGCACATTTGATGACGTACTACACTGCAACTAAGCCATCAAGGTCTCAAGACATTTTTGTATAAAAGCCTATTTTTTCCATCCACATAAAATGGCTTTTTTTTAAAAAGTTGTTTTTAAGTTATACTACAATTTTTGGTTTATTTGACTTTCCTCTGGGTGTGTCAAACAATGTGCTGGGGAAAGGAAACCAGATTCAACTCTTTAAAGCATCAGGTGTTTGGTGGGTTATCTTGACATAACATTTGGAACTGTTATGTTCAATAAATCATTACATCTCTCTCTTGATTCTGAAAACCGTATCTGTATTTAGAGCTTAATAATGGAGTCTAAAAAGTGAAATTCCACTCAGATCATGTTTGATAAACAAGATTATTTTGGGCTTCTCAGAGAATCATCTTCAGAGGCGCTTAAAAATTTATATGCTTCCTCATTTTAACACATAGACTGTCATGAAAAGAGTCTTTCTGATTAGATGTTTGATGTTATATGTTACAATTGTGTGTCACTGCTGACAGATTCAAAGACTTCTTAAGTCTAAACTGGGTCAACAGTTTGACTGTTGCAGCAAGAATACTTGAACACTTCATAATTCAGTTTACATTAAAAGGATATAAAATAATTTATATAATAAAAACATATAATATGTTTTTATAAAATTTTCAGTTGAGAAATTGTTTATTTGGGGTTGTGAAAGAACCGTTTGGCACAAATGCTCTGGTTCGCTTTTAAACGGCTATTGTCTGTAGACAAACGTCTTATCACCTTTTGAACCTTCACACACTTGTTTGCGCAGATTTACACACTGTTGCTCTCAGAGGCATTTTGAGTTTGCCCACAATGTTGTGCTTGGCCTCTTCATATGAGGCAGCTTTTGGATAAAGTCCAGGGGTTGGTCAACCCCACACTCATACTGCTACCTGCACCCACAACTTTCCACCACCATGTCCTCATACTGTTTATAAACAACATTATTTCCAGAGTCAATGTACAGGATGCTGATTGGGCTGAGTTTGGAAGGAACGCAACAGCTGGGAGGGGTGGACTCTGGGTCCATGGAGTTCATAAGTGTCTGGATAATGGCATGGTTGGTGGGTTCCAGGTGTGATCGCAGAGGAAAGTCGCACAAGCCCTCACAGTGATGCGCTTCGTAATCCAGCGGTGCGATAATCCAGTCGTCCCAACCTAGCTCTTTAAAGTTCACGTGAAGCGTTTTCCTACTGCAACGTGTTCTCCTCCTGCCAATTCCCTTTCCTCCACCTCCACTGCCTGCTCCACCAGAACGCCCTGGCAGCACTGTCCTTCTCCTTCTTCGATGTCTGGGATGACCCTCTTTAATATTATGAAGCGGTGCAGGATTGAAAAATTTATGATTTTTCATGGCCCTAATCTTCTCACGAATTTCCTTAAAAAGGTTCTCTTTTTTCCGGGCCCGGGAAAAAGCCACCAGCAAGGCCCTTTCATTGGTTTGTGGATCCTCATGGCCGAGACCCAGCAGAGCAGGATGCACTGCCTCTTTATTTGAATCTGACACAGCAGTTATGCTGAAACATAGAAGCCTGCTGCTCTCCATTTTTCTATGCAACCTGAGGTGTGTCTTCACACTTGCACCAACATCAAACACATCCCATGTAGCTGAAGCAGTATCTAGAAGATCAATGGTCCTCGAGGCAAGAATCAGAGGCTCCTGAGAAGATCCTGGGAGAGAGCAGATGTGGAGAAGTAATCGATACAGGTTCCCACCATGAGAGAGTAAAGCCAAGACGTCAGGTGGTTGCCTCCTCAGAACCCGTAGCTCCACCTCCATCAGCTCCTCAGGTCGTGAGAGACCAGACAGGTCAAATGTGTATTGCTGGTGGAACTTGAGGGATGAATCATCTAGAGGTGTAGAAGAAATAGATAAAAAATATTTAAACATACAGACATTAAAATTTGCAGTATGTGTAAAACAGAAGTGCTTATTATGTATTATTTATTAATAAAACAAACACTTATTCTGTTTATCACTAAATTATCTTATATATATATATAATATAAAATGATCAATATATCATTATATAACTAGCTTCTACCTCTACCACTAAACACACACTCACACATACAACAGATTCAAATTTGTAGATGCCTCAAAAATTGTGTTTTTCTCCTCCTGTCATATATTTGAATAGTTACATCCATGACCTAACACATGGATTTTAGTTAAAAATGCCATAAACACACACTATCAGTCCAACTGCTCAATGAGAATAACATTCAGCACCCTGAAGGATTTCTACAAATGGGAGGAGCAGCTCTCTCACAGAGAACAGGTGGAGAGATTTTGGCTGACCTGTTGCACTGCCTCGGCCATTGGCAGCATCTGCTAATTACACTGAGTGAGCGAGAAGAAGTTTGGCAGGACATTGGAAACCTCCCCACACACACGCTTATGCTAAACTTATGCTAAAGGTGGGTGGCTCAGACATGATTAAATATAAGGTAGCATTTTAAAGCAGTTGTGCACCTCAGTATTCTGTGGCTGCCATGCACTTGGTTTTGCTTATTTGTTTTTTATTTAAAACCACCTCAGGAAACAAAATTTTACATAGAAATTTCACATGCATTTGAGATTTAAATGCATTACTTTGCCATTTTATTTCCTTGGTTTGAAGAAAAAAATGGCCAGAGCACACATCTCACACTCTACCCGTGACTGAAATGATGCAGAAGAAACCTTTGCTAAGAGAGACCAGACTTTGCACTCAAAGTAAAACAAGCTTCTATGCTGACATCTTGACATCCAGCTCAAACATGGAACCCAGAGTAACATGTAACCTGATACAGAGACCGCAGTTTCATGGGTTAAACATGAAGAGGATTCTTCCAATATGAGCTGGCTGCACAAACTCCCAAGGCCAGATCGGGACATATCATGTTGACTGTATACTTTGAGAAAGACCTTAAGAATAATGGTAATTGTAAACAGTTTGGAACCTTCCAACCGTTTGGGAACCACACACACTCTGGTTTTACCTATTTACCCTATGCTACATGAGTGCATTAAAGAAAAAAGCATCTAAAACAGGCGGTTTTATTAAACACTATTCATTTATCTCTTCTCTAAGGAATGATGTAAAGATTTACAGTAAATTAAAGAGGGTTGTACACTAAAACTCTAAGCTAATATTCTCCAGAGATAATATCCACCTGCCAGCAAAACAATGATGACCTTAAAAACTCAAGTTTCAGAGCAGGGTCTACATGTAGCATCTGAACTGTGCTCTTAAACTTTTGTCTTCAGACAATGTGAGAGAATATTTTATGCATTGCAATGTTTTTTGAGTGCATAAGATGTACTTTTTTAAGTACTTTAAGTAATAAGAAGCCATAAAACTAATTCTTGACTGAGATTAAATCTGCAGTGGATTCGATGGGTATGTCAGTGTGATAAGGTAAGAAAATCCATATGAAGTAAACCATTATTATCTGTGTCTGTGTGTGAATGTGTGTTGGGTCGTTTTATTTTTCTTAGGGTGTGCCCTTAAATTTAATAACTGGCCTGTCAGCTAATGCGCATATGTATCACACCAACTATGTATGTATGTATGTATGTATGTATCACAGCTTGATCAGTTTGACTATATGATAAAGGTGTTTCACACGTTATCCTCATGTAAATTTAGTTGATCGGACACTTTGCATGTCGCAAATTCTGTATTTTACGTGACAATCTTTATTAGAACATGAGTTTTAAATTAAAATGTTTCTCTATCTTTATCAGCAACACCTGGTCGGGGGAGCGCGAGCTCTGTTTTAGAGACATTAGCTTAAGGTGCTGGTGAAGTTTATTTGTCACAGATGTTGGGAACTTGAGACATTTGACTTCATATTTCTCATACGGTATTTTACGTATTTTTGATATAATCGAAAAGGGTTTGTTCAAAACAATCGATAAATCTAATATGCACAACCATTTTAATAATGAAAATCATGCTTGTGATTTTGGCATAAATGTGCCATAACTTTTTTACTTATTTGGTAACGTTTTCTTGAAATACGCGCAGAATTACGCAGATCTCTTACTGCGCGCTGTTATTATTAAGGCTTAGGTGCATATTAGGATAATGTAGAATGACATCCTATGTAGCTAATAATAACATAATAGAACATAATATTAATAATTATAATAAGAAGAAATGTGAATTACATCCTTATCTGTAATTATATCTGTGAATTCGTATATTAGTAGTATATCCATATAGTCGTGTATTGATGAAATATAGCCTATTAAAACTTAATACAAACTTAAAAAGCACACTGAGATCAATCATCCTAAAGTGTCACTTATCATTATAAACTCCAGTGTTATATTAAGTTATGTATACTGCATGCACTATATGTCATTATTGAACAAATTCGTTCAGGTCCCAGTGTCAGAATTGCAGGTGTTTACAGTCAATTTGAAGGTATGAAAATTCATACCAACGTCCAGTAATGCCCTAGACATGCAACCCGTATTTATCTTTGACGGATCAATATCACCCACCTTGTCCCTGGTCCACGAAGCTGGTCACTGTATTGGCATATCGTCTGGAGCGCGTCAGGCTCCCGTTCATACCCTTACTGTCCAGTTCAGATAGAGTCCTGTACAAAGAGATCATGTAAGACGGAACATGAACAGATGTTGAGTCGTTCCGGGGGATCGCGCTGGTTTCTCCTGGACTGCGCGCATCCAGATGTGAGTGGAGCCCGTTATCAGGCGCGCCGGAGGGGTACTGCACCGATCCCAGCACCACTGCCTCCAGAACATTTCCAAAGCAAAAGGAAAACCATAGGAAGGGAGCGGCAGTCTTCTTGGAAATCATTTTCAGTGGTCTCTGGCCGAAAATGGCAAAGTTGGATGGATTTGATGACTTTGGAAACTCCCCTTTGCTCTTTAGATACTGTTAATATCTTGAATGTGAGTAACACTGGCTCGTGGGAAAGAAAGCCAGTTGCACAGTGTGCAAACTGCGCCCCCAACGGCTTAAAGAAACACGCTCTGTAAGTAATACTCGTAAACGTCCAACTGCGGAACAATTGGCAATTAAGCAACCATGTCAATATCCAATTTAATGCTTAAATTGTAAGCTTGAGTTTCAGATAAAATAAGCTAATGTAATCAATAATAGTTATTTAAATGATATTTTATTGTATTCTAATCTTGTATGGTTTTACTGCCATTCATTTTGACATCGTGACAAACTATTTGCCTCTGTAAGTATGGTGTATATTTTTCATGGATACGTTCAAAACGTGTAAGAACTCATTAAGACTCATATTTACATGTTAAAGTGTAGCTTTCCTTGCTACAGAAAATAAGTACGCCATTGTCCCTCATTGTCGCTCCAGCACTGCCACCTACAGTTCATATAATAATGAAAAATCAGCAGTTTTCACCTCCAGTGTAAAGAGTAATACAATTCTGCGAAACTCAAAACCTACAATCCAGTCTCACTGAGAAAAAACATTTCATAACTATTATCCTAAACTTTTATCACTATTACTATTTAAGTGTGTATAATTTATTTAAATTGTTTTTGTGTATCAGATGTATATAAATACATACATATATATGCATGAAAAATATTGGATTTAGTGGTAGTTGAAATAGTATAATATAAGGTTAAAATATAAATAGCACGCATTGGCATATTTTATCAGGGGGACTGATGTTCAGAGCTCATGAAAACACCAGATTTCACAGCAGGTTAGGACATCATGCGTATACTTATTTCAGCTTATTTTTCAATCTGATTTATTCATTTTTTGATAAATGTTTATATTCCACATAGGCCAGGCAGCACCAGACTGTGAGGAAATAGCATCATCTACACAGTATGACTACAGTTATAAAAAGTAATCTAAAGTTACTATTTATAATATTCACCAGGTTATATGATCTTCCATCAGCTGTGTATGCCATCAGTGTGTGCATGTAGATTAATAGAAGGGATTTAGTTCCTTTTCTTTCATAATACTGCCCATTTATTTCCTATTTTTCACCCTGTCAGCTTTGAAAAATAAGGACAAGATTTTAAATTCAACATATGCTACTTTTTATGTGTCGTTTACTGGAATCAAAGAGAGAGTGTAACAAAACAGATTTTGTTACTCCAATATTTCATTCCAGGTACAGTATAGCCTGCAAACTGCTCAAGTTCCTAAACAGAAAACATTATGTTTCTTAAGATGTCTGGCCTAAACAGGATTTTTGCACCACAGTGCTGAGTTTAAGCATATGTACAACAGCACAACCTCAACACTTAACTTATTTACATAACTTTATTCTACAGTGCAGCGACCAAAATAGCTCATCCGTGTTAACTTTCAGTCAATTGATGTGCATTGAATTGCAAGCTGTGATACTACCAACTAATGTAACGCTGTAATTTTATAATACACGTTCAGTCTGTAAGAAATGAATGCATGGGGTGCTGGAATGGGCAAAGATTTTCAGATAATACAACCACATAATCAAATTACAGATATAAGTTATCAGTTATTTGGAAAATTTACAACTGGAATTTTTGCATTTGCGAATATAAAATGTCGTTCATAATAAAAATGTTAAAACAGTGTGTTTTATAGGTCAAACAATTGTTCCTCATTTACTAATTCTTCCTGCAAAGCAACTTCCTCAAGTGTAAAAAAGTCCCCTGATAGTCACGTGACTGAGCACGATTCAGACTTGACAGCGCTGTTGTGTTTTACTGCATATTAAGTTATACGAGCACAAACACAATGCGGTAAGTAATGTGCTCTACTGAGTATTTTACAGTCTTCGTTTAATGGTGGTTTTTGTAGACACTCATCTTTTAAATCACGGTTCCGCTCATGAACGAGGTCACATGATCGGGAAAAACCAGCTGAGAAAGTGTAGTAGTTTGTTTAATGGTTTTGTCGTACTTGTAACGTGTTGTAAGGAGTTACACTAAAGTGCTGCAGAGGTTTTAAAACGCAATGTTAAAGTATTTTACAAAGCTTTGGCTAATTTGAATTAAACTAGTAGAGTCAGCGTATGAGCTCTTAAAGTGACAGTGTATTTCTTTTCTCCCAAAGGCTTGTTTTTGTCCTGAACTTCATTTGGCTTGTCAGTGGGAAGCTACTGGAGGCTGATCAAGACACTTCGTAAGAAAAATGCCACCATTTAATAAGTATTAAAGTATTAAAAAGTAAACCATAATCATTTCAATTTGATAGACTGAAACTGGACTGATAGACCAGCCAAATTTACCAAAGATCTCCTTTTAATAATTGCACTTGCATTTACATGTATTTTACAATTTGTCACCCCATGGCTTTACACATGACATGTTTTAACTGTGTAATTCAGTGTGCCTGAGGACTGGATCCTGGTTGAACGGGTTACACACTTAGAGGAAGTAGAGCTTACCTTTGCGTTGAAGCAGCAAAACATTGATCATGTAAAAGAGTTGCTGAACCGGGTGTCAGACCCAGATTCACCACAGTATGGTAATGAGCTCATTATGATTATGACAAATAATAAAAATGGAAACTTAATGAAAATATGTTGTCATTCACTTTCATTTCTCTTTTGTAGGGAAGTTCCTGAGCTTGGAAGAAGTAGCAGCTCTTGTACAGCCATCGCAGCTGACTGAGAAAATCGTGTTGAATTGGCTGCGGAGTCATGGAGTCAAAACCTGTCGTACGGTTGTTACCCGAGACTTTCTTCAGTGTGCCATGACTGTTCAGTAAGAAAAGTTTATCTTCAGTTCACATAAAATACATGCATTAAAAAGCTTTAGGTTTTGTAGGCTGAAGATGAAATATCATATGGAATTTGTCCATTTCAGGGTGGCAGAAGAATTACTCCCTGGCACTAAATTTCACCGCTTCAGGAGAGATACTCACACACTGTTGAGATCAACCTCTCTGTACTCTGTTAATGAAGATGTGCAGCAGCATCTGGACTTTGGTGTGAAGCCATTAATTTCCTCAGTATTTTAATTGTCATTTTATTAGTATTAAATGTCCCTTTAAAGTGTCAGAGCTTTCCGATCTGTGTTATGTGAAGCCTGTTTGTGATTTTTGTGTTATTTAGTGGGTGGTGTTCACCGTTTTCCATCACGTGGAAGGGATGCCGGTAAAAGCTTTGGAGGAGCACAACAACCAGAATATCACTTTGGTGTCACACCCTCAGTCATCAGGAGTCGCTACAACCTTACAGCAAAAGATGTAGGCACTGCCACAAACAACAGTCAGGCAGTAGCACAGGTATGCCTCTTATATTTATATAGAATTTACTGTACAGTGGCAAAAGCCATTGGTTTACTCATAAGCAAAATTCTGGCATGTACTGTATGGCTGTGCAGAAGATCTCCACTAACTTTAACCTGTACACTGGTTAGTTCCTAGAGCAGTACTACCACCCCGCAGACCTGGCTAAGTTTATGAGTCTGTTTGCTAGAGGATTCCCACACATGTCGGCCGTCGATAAGGTTGTGGGCACTCAGGGGGGCGGTGAGGCTGGAATGGAGGCTAGTTTGGACGTGGAGTACATCATGATCAGTGGAGCAAACATTTCAACATGGGTCTTTACCAATCCAGGTATGTGATCCTGGAAGCTGAGATTTATTAGTCTGAGTTCACTTTGCATGTACACTTACATTAGTAGTCTGATCTGGTTCTGAATGGATCCTCATACTAAGTAGATTTGGAAGAATAACTAGCATCACTGGTGCTTCTGTTCTAGGTCGTCATGAATCCCAAGAGCCATTTCTTCAGTGGATGGTGCTTCTCAGCAACATGTCTGCTGTGCCTTGGGTTCAAACTATCAGCTATGGAGATGATGAGGACAGTCTGTCTGTTGCCTATATGAACCGCATCAACACTGAGTTCATGAAAGTGGGCCTTAGAGGGATCTCTATGCTCTTTGCTTCTGGTATGAAGACAAAAATATTTAACCCTATTTTAATATTCTGCTCTGATAACATTAGTTGTGTCCTTATCTTGAGGTAAAATAAGATTCATGTGAAAGTCACCTGATCATTTGGATCTTTGTGTAGGTGACAGTGGCGCTGGCTGTAGACATGTAACTGAAGAAAAAAATACTTTCAGGCCAAGCTTTCCTGCATCCAGGTATATGTTGTCCTCTAATTAATCTGCATTACTGATGCTTGAAATATTATTTATTGTTCGTAATGTGTAAAATTGATCTTGTCCTGTTCTTTTAAGTCCCTATGTGACCACAGTGGGTGGAACATCTTTTCAAAATGCCTTTAAAGTCACCCATGAGATCACAGATAGCATCAGTGGGGGTGGCTTTAGTAATGTGTTCACAATGCCAGATTATCAGGTAAAATACTACAAATCTCGAACTCCTTAAATGCCTTAAACATGCTGTAATTTTTTGTGTAACTCAAATCCATTTAGTGTCAAACGTACATTTTAATTTTACAAACTGGGTTCACATAACCTTTATATTAAAACATTTCATAAAGAGAAAACGTCTTTAGTGATATGTTTAAGAAGTTTTTTTTTATTTGGAATTATCTCTGTTTATTTAGAAGACTTACAAATAGGGCTGTTGTTTGTTTTTTACCCTAGGCTGGTGCAGTTGGGCGATATCTGAAGAGTGTTCGGCCTCTACCACCACAATCATATTTTAACACCAGCGGACGAGCCTATCCAGATCTGGCAGCACTCTCTGCCAATTACTGGGTCGTCTCCAACCTTGCGCCATATCCGGGGGTTTCTGGAACTTCGGTAAGTAAATATATAGAGATTGTTTCATTCAGTGCAGTCATTGTACTGTCTGATGTGTTCCTTTTTTAGAGGTTGGGCAATGTTCATTTTGTATATTTACTATTTTGTATATCTGTTTTTCCAAGGCATCAACTCCAGTAGTAGGGGGAATTCTTTCTGTCATAAATGACCAGCGCTTCCTGAAGGGTCTGCCTTCATTAGGATTTCTCAACCCTCGTCTTTATAAATTGCAGGGAAAAGGCCTTTATGATGTAGGTATTTTTAACTGTTAAGAGTAGGTTTTACCCTGTGTACAGCTTTTCTGAAACACCAGTAGTACCCTAGTACACTAGTAGATAACTTTTCTTCAGGAAGTTCTAGTAATAGTTTCCTTCCAACAAAACAGTGATTTACCTGTTTTTCCCTCCTTTTCTTAGGTAACTCAGGGATGTCACCTTGGTTGTTCAGATGCTAAAGTTAAAGGAAAGGGTTTCTGTGCCTCACCTTCATGGGATCCAGTAACAGGATGGGGGACGCCCAACTACCCCCTTCTTCTCGCAGCTCTAATGGATTGAGACGCTGCCTTTTAAGTCAGATAGCAAAGTAAGGTTTCCACGAATCTCATTTACCCTGAGTGACCATATATAGCAGAATGCACTATTTGTCCAAACAGCATTTAGACAACATTATTTATGTGATGTTTTATAGATTGTTAGCTGTGAGTAATTCTCACAAGCAACATTTTTAAGATGTAAAGAGAACCTTCTTGTTGATTCTGGTTCAATCCACCCACAGTTCTTTTTCCAGTCAAGCTGGATGTATCACTTAAAAAAGATGATTGTTTTTGTGAATGTTGAATTGAGACAGTTCAATTCTAAAGTGCAGTATTCCCTGTTTCTGTTCAGTTGATGAATTTTAACTTTTGGCAAGCCATTAAAACCCTTATTTAAAAATTCAGGTTTACATGTAGCATGTAATGAAGCCATACAAGTATTTACATTTACTTAAGGGAACTGCATAAACCAATGACCTCTTTTTGACTATAGGCTCTTTAAGGATTTAAATGTTGAATAGACTGTGCTGTAAATACTAGATGCACTGAAAGTTAATTGAGGAACTATTGAGGAAATATTTTTATAAGATGCATTGCTGCATCGATTCTCTCTGAAGGTACTTTTAAGAATCAGTGGTTCTTTTCTGTATACAAAGAAATAAAGTTTTATTTTGGAAAAAATGCTACTCTTATTGTTCTTCAGAGTTCTATCATCTAAAAATAATTCACGTTGGGTTTTATCTTTTTTGAGACAGCTTTGTATTTGGTGGAGTAGTTAATACTTTAATATTGTTAAATTATCTTTTGTATGAGATATATTTATAGGTAAAATTGTGTGAGAGGTCTAATAAAAACAGTCACATTCAGAAGATCAAATGGCCTAAAAATAACATAAATCCTTGTGTTTTAAAAACAAATAATTACAGACTTCATTAGGCAGACAGTATTATTATAGAACAGCAAGCTTGTTGCAACAGCACAGGGGAGTATATCTTTATTCCACATCATTAAATAAAGTTTTAAAAGTATCTTTTCACATACTGAGAAGATTGTATTACAAAAGAAGGCATGTGTTTGTAGTTGTAATTCCTGAAGCTGGATAAAACGGTTTTAATTGGTTAAACACACTCTAATCAACATCTCTATTATCTACATGATTCAAAACATTTGTACAGAACAGGAATACAAAATGAGATACCTGCACAGGGTACCTCACAAAGAAAAGCCCTATTTACACTGAAAAAGCTGAACAGCATCTCATTCTCCTTGAAGAAAAGCATTCATAAGTTTTAAGTCTCGGGGACAACACACATACACACACTCACACACATACACTGTGACAGCTCTATGCTCTATAAAGTGTACAATATGCACACTTTGAAGACATCTAAAAAGCAGTCTTTGTAGAAATAAACAGATGAAAATTTTGCTTCTTTGGGCTCAGGATAATGAGCATTATGCACGTAAATAAGAATCCACAATCAACAATCACATCTTCAAAAGAAGAAACTCTCATAACTGGGAAGTTTTGCAAATAATTCAGATTTAGGCCAGAAGAAGCTGACGGTGAGGTTTGGAGTCATGTCCACATTTTAATTCCCATCAAAATGTGCTCTGAGATTCTCTTAGAAAAATGGTTTTAGAAACAACATACAAAGTGGGTACTGGAGCTCGGGAAGCTGCTGTTAGATGGTGTCTTTAACAAATCGTACTCACTGATTGTTTTTAGCTTTTGCGTGTGTTAAAATATGAGACTTTAGGTTGGTGGATTGAGCAAACTTCTTGTTACAACCGTCAAAAGGGCAAACGTAGGGTCTGTCTCCAGTGTGAATCCGCACGTGAGTGCGCAAGTTAAAGTCCAATGAAAAGCGTTTCCCGCATCCTTCAAATGTACACTGTAAGGAAAAGGTGGAAAAACATCAGGGAAATGGGAATTAAAAAAAATTGTAAAATGGCATTTTGTTGCAACACCCACTTTTAAAGTAAGTTGACATAAATTGTACCTGGAAAGGCTTTTCGCCAGTGTGAACCAACTGATGTCGTTTCAGCTTGGAACTTTCCACAAATGCTTTTCCACATTCAGCGCAGACGTGAACCCGCGGCCCATGGGTGTGCAAGTGCTTTCTCATTGCGGAGTTGTCTCTGAACATTTTTGTGCAACCCTATGAGAAAAAGGCAATTGAGAACTACATGCACTCAGTTCTATTATGCAAAGTGAGAAAACACATTCCTCCTGTAAACAAGCATGGCACAATTTGTGGAAAATATTAGCTCACTTTGTGGGGGCACGCAATCGTTCTCGGAGAATCATCCTCCTTTATTTTCCTGGGCTTCATTCTGTATTTTAAAAACAAAATTTGATGTAAAAAAGCTTGTATAACATGTCATGCTGCTGAGTGTTAGAGTAAATACCAGTACTACAAGTTTACAAAAAAACAGTTACAAATGAAATGCAGTTGTTTTAATGCTTTTGACCAGAACTTATTTAGTATGTGACACTTCCCAAACCAGCCATTTAAATCAGGGCTGACAAATTTAGAATATTTAAAATAAAACACCCAAAACAACAATTTGTCTCTACAATAAAATCCATAAATGTTGCAAAGTGCAATAATGCTGTTGGCTGAATTTACCCACCTTGCAAACTCTGCCAACTGTTTGGGGTCTGACAGGTCAATGCCGGGTATACCACCAGGGGGCAGTTTCTTTCCTGTCATGTACTCTGAGTAGTCTGGTGGAGAGTTTTCTCCAACAATCTGTTCCTCCACCACAGTCTCATTATCAACATCCTTTTTGTCATCTGTACAAAAACAAAGCACGTGATGTGATGTTTAACAGACACAACAGTTCTTAAATTTGTCAATCCTTAATCTTACCCCTCACCCAGTATTCATTACTTGTTAAACATCCTTAAGAAAGACTAAACAAACAAAAACCTACATGCACTGATGCCAAAATTAACACCATAAAATAAATCATTATATTCTCATCTTTGAGAATTTCTATTTACTTAGCTGTTCTAAATGTACTGTACACAGCAACATCACGGGGCTTACTGCTTTTATTAAAACATTATTTTTTATATTTAATACTTAGTAAGGTTTCATAAAATAAACACACAGAAAGAAAAATTTAATAGTGCTGAATTTTAGAAACGCCATTCAGGCGCAGTGATACTGACGCATTAAGACCACAGACCGGAACTGGCCATTTTATAAAGCACAATATTTATTGTTTGAACTCTGCAAATGCATTTAACAATAAACACAATGTGCATTTGATCTGTGAATCATTTACAAACATTAGCGGAGCGAATCTCACAGATCGTATTTTAAAACAATTTAATAAATAAATAAAGGCAACATCCTTAAAACAAAACACAAAACTATTTTAGTAACATATTAAAATGTTTACTATTTGCAAGAACATTACGCGCAGTGAAGCTTCAATAATGGTTTGAAATTATTTGGGGATACTAAATAACAACAAATGCGTGTGCTATTGAAATGAATAATACAAGCAATGGTCTCTTAACAGCACAAGAAAAACGCAAGACGTCTCTGAAGTCCTCCGTTATAATATTTAAATACACTGTAACATTTGGTTATTAAGAGCAGGACACGTTACTAGGGCGCTTAAGTTTACAGGGAAGCAGATCGTATGACTGCTGCGGTCCCTCCCCTTCTTTAAACGGAGCTGCGCCATTGCGGCCTGCAGCAGCGAGGCGGACTCACAGCGCCTCTCTCCGCCATCTTTCCCCGCTCATACCCGCGCCATCTTTCGGGGCCGCCGCCATAATGGTCTGGAGGAATATGGCGG
>JBAJNP010002461.1:0-47922 GCA_036877545.1 Yasuhikotakia modesta
GTTTAAGTTTTCAGTCTAGGAGCCAAAATATTTCTTATGCACCTTGCTGATGTGAAAGTAATTTTGATCAACTCTTGTTTGCCTCTGGGATAATTATAATTGCAAACCATACTCAGCGCAAAGTGCAAAGCAGGAATTAAAAGCACGTATGGTTCTTGGTGGACTGATGTATCTGTTTGAGAAACATCTAAGGACACTAGCTTTCAAGCAAGGCTGTGTTTATATAATGAGAGTATCCGCCCTATTCTTCCACCTAAAAGGTGTCTGCTTATATAGTACTCTACAAACAGTTCACGACTGCCTGAGTCTGATAAAGTGAATGTAATGATGGCTCCTTGCCCTCCACACTAGTGGTTTGTGCAATGCAGAAATTGTTAGACAAACACTCAATCACACAGATCAAGTCTCGCACTATTCTGTGTTGTGGTAGCTCCCCGCACTTGTCTGGCTTTATATCGGCTATCATCTGTTTCTTTTTTATTTGCTCTCAGGGACATGCATTTAATTTTGTGTTTCATCAAGGAGGAAATTGCACGCCTGTGAGAATTCGCTAAGGTGATGTAAGCGCACCACTGAATCCTTTCCTCTTTAATTCAGCAAACGTTCCTGATGCATAATGCATGTCTAGGCAGTCATCAGTGGGTCTCAGCACAGTAGCTCTACGTATTGTGTGTTTGTTTGTGTGTGTGTGTTATATACTGGAGGTTTGGGTAAAGCAAAAAACAATATCTGGTCATGTAAAGAAACAGACTGTAAAGGTAAACTGAAACTAGTTTTAGGTGTTGCAATATGAAGCACAAGCCCTAGGGTCAGCTAGAATCTATCCACCATTTATTTTCTCTTTTAGCTCTTATGGACATCATATAAGTATCACAGTTTTTACAAGTGATTGCATTTAGGTGACGTGTTTATACATAATTAAGTAATTGTGATTTTAATGTTTTAGGTCAAATCTTGATTTATGGATATTTTTAGGTATGCTCCACCCCCTCATTTATTCACCAATAGGACTCACCAACTTGATGGAGATGCCTGTTTTAGACACAAATCTCAGTAGAGATCACCTATGATCATTAAACTTTAGGAAGCTAAAATAACACCCTTTCAAAACGTGGAGAAGTCTCTCACCAGTCTCACATCCAAAATTGATGATGCTGCCAGTCTTTTTTTCCAACGCCACCTTTTTTCAATCCTTGTAGACAACTATTACACAAGCATTTCCATGTGAGTAACATAGTTAATAGCCATCCACTTCATTTGAATATGTAAAAATAACCAGGTCATTAATGATCATTTGTGCTAATGAAAAAATTGAAACCCTGTATTTTTATTTTCATATGGTCATGGCTGAGTAATTATACTCACTTGCCACCCGTTCTTGAGGATTAGGTTAATGCATTATGCATGAAGTCTAAGGGAGAGGGATTATCCTGATCTGCGCGGTGGGAGAAGGAGATAAATGAAGGTAGTTATTTCAGTTGGCACAGCAATCACAGATAGGAGGTTCCTAGCTGGCAGTTCTGACATATTTGTTTGGAGTTTGTCTCCAGCATGCTTTGCTTCATTTCTTGTTAGTTATTGCTGAATCACAGAAGTACCTTATAAGCTGAGAACAGCGACAGCGGCAATCTGGGATTCAAGTCGGTCTTTATAGTCATCCAGTCAGCTTGCTTGAAGTTGTCAAGAGTAAATCTGAACTATCAGACCCTCATTCCGCAACAGCAATTGTTGTGCTGATGAGAACAGAAAAGGGTACTTTTTTTTGCTGTGAACTCCATAGAATGACTTTTAAAAGCTTGTGTGATTGCCTGTGCCTCATTGCAAATTCATCCTATTGTTTATGGGTTAAAACCTCACAAAATGTGTTTTAACCCCTTGAATTACTTTAGAAATATAAAAAAATAATAATATAAATGCAGAACAGGTGGGGCTGTTGTAGAGCAATAGGTGTGACTGAGGTCATGTCATGATGAATTTTCTTTGCTGTCAGATGATTTGAATAGTTGATGAGTGTGACAGTCTATTTGCTAACAGTCTGTACAAGAAATAAGTAATAGGAATGTCCCTCAAGCAGAAACAGGCCTGACTGAGAATGTAAAAACAAATCTGAATCCATCAGTTCTGTCATCTTCAGAATTTATAAGAAGCAATAAGAGTCCACAGATGCAATAAAGCAGTGTTTATGAAGGCACCTATTGTGTTTGTTATCACGAACAGTCCTGTTTACAAATAATATGAGACTCTTATCGGTCCTGTGAATAGCTTTCATCTTAGATGGTTTTTAATATGATTCAAACACCCACAATTAAAAAAAGAACAGGCGGCCGAGCAAATGTGCAGCTTTTACATTGTTTTCCCTTGACTGTTTGAAAATAGTCCCTTTGACTCACGTGTTAATATTCATCATATGCAGACAGAGGTCAGACATAATTAACCTTAAATTGCTTTGTTGTGTGCGTGTTGAAAAACCACTTCCTCATACACACAAGATCTGCATATAGCTCAGCTCTAAAAATAGAACAAGCAGAATGTAACAATGCATTTTACAAGGCGTAAATTCATGTGCATGTCACTTTCCATTTTGAGGCAAGGTGACACGAGCAAACGAGCATTTTAAACACAAACACATACTTAGTTATTGTTGCATTAGGCTGTAAAGATAACATGGCGACAGCCCTGTTTAATGAATCTAGCTGCTGTTTAGAAAGCCTAGTGTGGATATTCACTAGCCCACATATATGCTGATAAACTCTACCCTCTAACAAAGGGGGAAATGCCAGTCTAGCCATTATTTAAACTTATCTACCTAATTACCCCTGACACAATAGAAATTAGATAAAGCTCCTTTTGGTCATGTTTGGGCATTGTTGTATATTTTCTTTTAAAGGTGACCATATTTTAGATTATAGCATCTTCAGAGCAGCCGTGTAAACAAACATTCATAAAATAAACAGACAAATTCAAGCACTGGGCCAGACTGTGCCCAATCTTCTGCCTTTTTACAAGACAAATTGGAAAATGAATGGTTTTCAGATCAGGCTCCCATAGTCACTTTCCATAATTACTGGCTGAAAAGCCTCGCTCTCTCTGGAAAGTCTCTTCTTTGGGTTCTGTTATAGTGGCTGAGGCTTTACGATACGCTTAAAACTGACAAACTGAATATAACAGATTACATAAACTATAATGAGATTGGCGTTGACAGTATTCAGTCATGAAGCAAATGAAAAGAAGTCAAGGGAGAGCAAAAAGGAGGGGCGTTATTGATTTTCCTTTGTTTCTTGTGGCAATAACTGTAACTGATTATATCAGTTTTCATATCTGAATGAGTGACCACCGAAACATATTGAAATCTCAGAGTCTTTTTGAGACATATTGAGTCTGTGTGTTGGACCAAAATGAAATAAATGACTTATCATTCAGTGCATGTCTGACACCCTGATGTTTTATGTTGTGCTGTCCTCTCTGTCAGACTCGTATTACATTTCTTATTCTTGCTTTCACTTACCGTGTTTTTCTAAACCAATTTTTAGCCCATCCAAATTTGGGTGGGTATAGTTATTGCATATCACATTATAAAATTATATCATATAAATATTGTTTTTAATTAGACACAGTTTGCTAACATCTTCCTTCATGTTTTCTTCTCAGGTCTTTCTTCTCAAGGCTGTAAGGTTTGTATAGTCTTTTTGTTTCATGTTTCTGTGTGTCATCTTTTCTGCAATTGTTGAGTTTATTGCACAGATGTCAGCAAATATGTGCGTCAACTGGATTTCTGTTGCCCTTTCACCCCCCTCTTTCTTATCCTCCACCAGCTGTGTTTAAGGTGGACGTTCAGTATCCGGCCGTTCTAAAGCCATTTTCTTCACACCAGGGTGGAAGCCTCTCTAGCAGATCAATGCAAAGTGATACCCGTCGAGCCAGTGTCATTGTAACTGGGACAATGTCAAAGCCTTTAAAATAATCATGTAGCATACATGAGGACTCTATTTATGATTACCAACTAATCAAAACATTCATTCTAATGCACTTCTAAGGCTCATGGCTCAGGGGAAGCCAGTCTTGTTTCCAGTGCTTAAGTTCCTTTCTGGATCTAAGCCATTTACATTTAGATGGTCTAATTACCTTATTTGTACCTTGAGTGGTTTTAGTGTTTAGAGGTTTCATGTGCATGTCTGCGTAATTTAAGTCCTTAAAAACCAAAACCGAGGAAATATTATAGGAACATATTGTTAATATTTCTTCTAAAATATTTTATAGGATATGAAAACGTATGTTAATCATACATTGAATGATATAGGCTCATTATATTTGAATTTAATAACTGAAATGCTCGTTAGGGTGACAGCAGCGTGTACGTCTGTTGTTTGTATATCAGAGGTTTAAGAAGTGCCCGGTTCAGTAAGACAGTGCGGGGAGTTTTGAGACCGCAGCGGCGTCACGCAGCGCTGATCATTGTGTCTCACACTTTCAAACTAGTCATTTCACAACAGTGAGGCGAGGAAACGAGCCAGCGCTATCAACAGAGCTGCCCGAGGGCTCTTCCTACCACCGTCCTGCGAGCCAGAGAGGAATTTGGAAATACCGCCGCAAAATGAAGGACACTGTCGATTCGCAAAGAGCTTTTCTAGGTGTTCTTCTTAATCGTTAATGTCTCTCCAAGCTGTTTGACGGATTCTTTCTTTCCTTCCCCGATCGTCGTTTCACCAAGACGGATAAAAACAACATCAGACACCCGCAAGTAGATTAGCAATCTGTAGATAAACACTTATCTCTCCATTAAACAAGCCGAAGAGTGTCATAAACCGAACGGGGAAAACCATGCAGGAGCGACAACAGTGTTTCAGCTCAGTTTTAACAACGATGTACAGACTTTATTAGATACTCGGATCTGATACAGAACGCCAGCACGCGCTTCGTTACGGATCCGACCCACAAGCTTCATCCAGGTTCAGCCAAAAAGCTCAATCCGAAAGTGCTGAGAAGCTCCATGCATTCGAAAAGGTTGGTGCCCGTTTGTTTTTTATAACAAATAACTTTATTTCTTTAAAACGCCTTAGTCATCCACGCGGTTACACACATGGTTGTTTTATTTGAACGCCCGCTGTTGCAGCTGATTTGTCCTCGTCAGTCACTCGTATAAATTATATCACCAACGTTAAAGTTTACAAATGCAATTTTACACTAAATGCTGAGGGGGTTGTTATTTAAGTCAGCATCATTGTACAATGCTTTGACATCAGGACTGGTCTAAAAATTATATAGTGGTTATTTTCACTTTTCTTTTTCACATATCATTATGATGCATAAATGAATAAGACTAAATATAGAAACTTTTTAGATTACATAAACATTACCACCGTTAAATATTTTTGTATATAGTCTTGCTGTAGCTTTACATTCTTTTTATTATGTGTGTTATTTTCATCTCGAACACTAACGAAAAATTATGACATTATTGTTTAACTTTAAGTGATACAAGAGTTATTTTCTCCAAAAAACTAGGATGACCAGGATGTGTCTCTGTTGATATCGTTCATTCTCTCCCACTATGCAAGCGCCATCTGTTGGATTGCAACAGCTGACCCCCCCCCATATGAACAAAACCACATACAACATAGACACTTTCCCTCCTGTTACAGGCCATTTCAGATAGTGGCTTGACTTTGAAGCCAACAGGAGTGTTTTTAACACATTGTTTTTTTTTTTTAAAGATTGTCGTTTTGGTGTGCAGCATTGTTATATGTTAGCTTTTTTCTTAGATATGCAGCATGTCTTTTATTCACATTAAAAGGAAAGTTGGAATAAGGAATAAGTTGGACTTATATTTTGCATGTTATATTAATGCATGCATGAAGTACAGTAGTGAGCTGTCAGGTTACTGTGACTAGAACATAGAACATTCCTGGAACATATAACAAGTCACAGTACACAACATATTCTTTAGATATGTCATTTATGTTTAGATATAAATGAGTCCAACATAGTGTGAGAAGCTCTAAAAAGCTGTTAAAAAGAGATTTGTAGGCAGTGATAAGAATTATGTAAACTTTTAGAAGATGTGTTTATGTTGACAGGGATCTGTGCATGTAACAGGTGGCCATGCATTATGGTGGGCTACAGTTCAGTTATGTGTGGGCTTCTGTCCCATTACTGATTATATGTTATTTGGATGAGAGTGAACACCTTAACACCTTAAACTGATCTACTGTTCAGCATGTGCTTCCTCTTGTTCATTTAAAATGGGTGACATTAACTTTAAAAGATCAAGTATGTGCCATTAATTGTCAAACACTGGTGATTTGTTCAATTCAGGAAGGTTCTTATCAATAGACATTGATTTATCACTTTTTGTTGGCCAACTACAGTTGCCTTGCGTATGCATCGCGTAAAATCATTATTCACGTTTTAGTTGTTATTATTATTGGGCTATTGATTACAACAAATTTACCAAACATGCAAAACGTTCATTTCCATGAGTTCTCGTCTTACATGGAGAACGGGCGAAGTACTTTTCAAAGCTCAGGAGTAATTTGAAACTTGCGAAGGGTTGGTGGCGTAACAGCGACTTCCTATTGGTGCTGCTCGCGGTATGCGCGCCTCGAGAGGCTGCACCCTCTGGACTCTGGCGAACTGAAAGATCGCTGGCACGTTTCTAGAGAGAGTCAGGGAATGCGTGTATACGGAGAAAATCTTTGACAGAAAAGAAAGACGGCATGATTTCGGGGTGTTGCGATACTTCAGCAACGTAAAATCAATTTATTTCTTTACTTTGCTGGTTTGACTAGGGAGAGGAGAGGAGCGCTGTCCCGTGCTGGATGGATGGTTATGGGGAAAGGAGCCGGACTATCAGCGCTAGAAATCTGCGAGATCCTAGTGGTGTTTCTCTGTCTGTTTCCAACAGGTAAGAAAAATACATATCGGTAAAAATCGTATGCTTTGTATGTTCATAGGTGGGAAATGATTACGTGTGTTTATTTCTTTGCATTTGTCGAATTAATAATGTAGCCTTGTGGCTAGAGCGCAACCAAACAGCGAACTCATGGCAGTTCAACAACTTCATACTTTGTTACTAGGTTGCACATTAAATGCAGTTGGGTGTAAATTTGTTAGTCATGGCCTAATTATGTTTATTTATGAAAGCGTGTTTATCCTCTAGAGGTTGTCGGGTTGCATTGCTTTATAAATATATAGGTGTTTCCTCTAAATAATGTAACTGTTTACAACTTTTAGTTTAAAGCTGAAATGAAAAGTTTAAACTTAAAAAAATGCAAAACATACGAAACTGGAAAATTGTCTTTTCTTGTGCAAAGTTAGACATTTGAAAGTTAAAGTTTAATGCCAGTTGTTTAAAATGTCATATAATAGCCTGCTGGAGTTTGTAAAAGGTTCGACTGGGTTTTGCACTAACGCAGTGTTTCCCACAGCTCTGGCCGGGACGTGCTGTTGTGTTTGGGGGAGGGGAAGCTAACCCGCGTTACTTTCTCTGCCTCACTTTAACGTTTTCGTTTCATTGTACTTGTGAGGGCCACATTTCCAAAAATTTCCAAACAAAGACGTGTGAAGATAATCCTCAGTAGTGAAACAAAGTTAATAAAACTTAATAAAACAATAAACTTGCTTAATCCTATTTAAAAATATGTCTGCAGTCTTACTTTTATATACATGCATTTGTAAGTTGTAAAATGAGGTTTGAGGGTAATGACTGCATCAGGCATAGTTTGAAGGTCTGTGGAGTGTTAATGTTTTTTTTAGTTTAAAGGCATGCTGGATATATATTTATGTGCTGCTTAATTCACATATATCTCAACAAAATCAAGGTTGTGCTTAGTTGTATCAGGGTTTAGTTTAGTTCACTTTTAAAATGTTTTAAAGTTCCTAAGGCCAAACAAAAGGCAATCATTCAAGCGCTAGTTGTTGACATCTTAAATTAGCTTATTGTCTCTTATCAGATGGATGATAAATGCCCTTTGTTGCTGGTAGGTGGTAGATGTGTGTGTGCAACAGCGGCAGCAGTGATATGTGTGTTATCATCTGGAAACAAAAAAACTTAAAGCTGTGATTAAAATCTGTGCTGTGAGATTGTAGTTCTGTTGTTTCTTTTAAAAGTGACTCCCCATAAATTAGTTTACACAAAATATTTCCAAGTGTTTTAAGTTAGCATACCCTTACAGTTTTAAAATGTAGTATTTTATCAAACAAGAAGGATCTTCTTTAAATGATAAAAAGCACATGATTCAAAAGCCTTCAGCCACCAATTCAGCTCATGTAATCCGATAAAGGGGGAATGTGCTTCAAATTGCTTTTGCCTTTGATTATGGCCTGTTGCTTTGGACAGGTGGCTATCTCATATCCAGTTTGACCTGTGGAATAGTGAGACCCGCTCTGTGTTCCACCTATTGGTCCTGGAGCTAGTTTCTCTCCAGAGATCCTGTTTCTTTAAGGCAGCCGTCAGCCCCCTTCCCTCCTACCCCGCATGGCTGATGAAACTCTACCTAATCCTTTTACACAGGGCTAATTTATGACTCTGCTGGTTTCTTCTCAATGGCAAATTGCATTGTCTTCATTCAAAGTGCTAGGAGTGTTCTCCTCCTACACACATACACAAACAGCTACCCCCTTCTGTTAAAGCCTTAAGTAATTTTTTTCAGATGTGCATTTGCCCTCGCTTCTTGAGGAGGTCACTGACACCCACAGAGCTGTACTCAAAAGCACCCCCACAATCTATTTAGCAATGCAAAGTGACATCACAAGGTGTGAATGTGTGTAAAAAATGTGTTCTAAATAATAGACTTTTGTCAGTGTTAATGTCAGTTTTCATGCTTCCTTTACGTTTGTCCTAATCTGAGTTACGCCTTTGAAAATGTATGAAATAACTATATATTTAACTAAGAACTAGGGATTAGTCAAGCAATTTTCAATATAGCATTCAGCCATTTTGTGAAAAGTGATGTCATTCATGGTGAGGTAATGAAGTTAGATAAGCCTGTCGAGGGTTCATTACTTTGTAATGATGCCTATTAAGATGCTTATTGCTTTACGTTTTGTATTTCAATGGCTGTTAAGTGTTGGCCTTTATTCTCTGCTACATATAATCAGACGATTCCATTAACATTTGAATGTTTTTGCATAAAATCAACAAATAATGATTGGCTCACTTTTAACATTTCTATTATATATTTTTATATTTTATGCAGTTTATTTTAAAAAGGGCAACAGGACAACAATAGCCTTAGTTTACACTACATTGAGAGCAGTTAGACTTGATTGAAGTTGGCAAAACGCAGAACCTTGGAACTTGGTTTGGAATGTTGGTTTTATTAGCGATGGAATTAAAGCCTCACTGTGTCCAGATGTAGAGAGAATTTGTGTGCTGTTACAAGGGCCTAGAGCACAACTGGTGTGCATGAACAGAACATAATTAAACTTTTATCAAAAATATATATTTTTATAATTTTTTATATAAAAAACTTTTGTAAACTTTTAAGTAAAACCACTTAAAAGAGTAAAAGTGTCAAGAAGTCTTTTGGTGTTTTAACCATAAGCTTTATCAGTTTTATCAGCAACTGTTTTTAATGCTTGTTTTGTTTCAATTTATCCTAAGACGGGCCTAAGATTTGTTTTTTTTTTCTTTTCAGCAACTCTGCAGTGTAAGATCCTCAAGTGTAACTCTGAGTTCTGGGCCTCTACCTCCAGCTCTGGCCCAGAGGAGGACTTCTGCATCGCTTTGCGAGCATATAACAACTGTGTCCGACGTACTGCCCGTACATGTCGGGGTGACCTAGCATACCATTCAGCCCAACATGGTATAGAAGATCTTATGAGCCAACACAACTGCTCCAAAGAAGGACCTACTAGCCAACCTCGTTCCCGTACACCCCAACCTCCAGTTCAGCCACCACCGCAGCCAGATGTCCACGTTCCCTCAGATGGGCCAGAGGTGTGCCACTATGAGCGGAGTCTAGCACGTCACGCTGCGCCACCCAATTATACTCACTGTGGCTTTTTTGGAGACCCACACCTCCGCACATTCAACGATGATTTTCAGACCTGTAAAGTTGAGGGAGCTTGGCCATTGATTCACAATAAGTACCTGTCTGTGCAAGTTACAAACACTCCTGTTGTCCTTGGGTCGTCTGCTACGGCTACTAGCAAGGTAACATTTTCTTGGCTCACACAAACAAACAAAAATTATTTTGTATGTCACATTGCATGAGCAGCTCTTTTGTCAGACATTTGTCAGACATTTTCAGCCAGCAGCCAGTGGGAAGAGAGGGCAGGCCTATAGAGTAGAGTACATAGTGTTGTTAACATTTGGATCTGTTCCACAACAGATAAAGAAGTGATAAGCAGAACAATTGATGAAAATCTGATAAAAGTTTTTTTAAGGGAGTGCCAGCAGTACAACAGAGGTAATAACTTTGAATGTTACCAGACCCAAGTGCCTGCATTTTTTTCCTAGACTGCCAAGATCAATGTTGCTGTATCTGTGGCAGTCCTTGCCATTGTTTGCTTGTGATTAAGGAGCCTTGTTGTTTTAACTAAGTGCTTAGTCCTTACAGGAAACTGCAGATATTTTCTCTGCATTAGTTGGCCCTTACACCTCATAAATTATCATTGTTTTGGTTTACGGACCATTGGACAAACTAGTGAGCTGCCTTAGAATTGGTCTAAGGTAAAAGCACAGGATTGTACGTTTTTTTTCTAATTGTAAAATCCTAATTTTGTCTTTTGCGTGCTTCTCATGCCTGATCATTCTGTCATTCTTGCTGCTGTAATTGGGTGGCTGGGGTTGTAAAGCTGGTCTCGTGGCCCCTGTTGTCAAGCAGTCAGGGTAGAAGGGAAAACACAAGAACCCTGTACTCAGTCACATTAAAAACAGACCAATTTTCCTCCATCAAAACCTCTAATGATTCACCATTAAGTAGATGGACTTTCCTCCCAGGAGGTAAATGGATAATGATATTTTTGTTAAGTTGACTGGTTTTAAATAAATGATAGTAGTTTAGGACAAAAGTGAAGACAAGTCTGCAGGCAGATGGCACCTGTGCAAACATGACATCTCTTGTTTATTGATAGGCTCTTTACTTTAAACAAGCTGTCGCTGTACTGTGAAGAGCTAGCCTTGAGTAGGTGGCGCTAACGCTGGGGGCAGATCACTGGACCACTGGTGATTATAGGGTGGTGTGCTTTAACTAACTCGCTGCTCAAATCGGACATAAACACACACACACATACACATCATTTTCCTTTCTTCACCAAGATCAGAGCAGCCTGGACATCTCGAGGTCACATATGTGTCAGCAGTCCATTGGCCTCCTAATGGCAGCTTGCTAGAAGAGTCAGAGGTAGGAGCAGCCTTCTCTAATTAGCCCCTGTGCAGGCTGTGCTCTCTAGTTGGCTCAAGTCCACTCCCTGGAGCTGAATGTGGGGTTCACAGGCAGGCTCTGAGCAGCATGAATAGATTGTCTTTGTATCTGCATACTGAGGCCTGCTGTAACACAGACTGGACCTGTGTTTCTCCAGAGTGCGTTTACTTTGGCCCCCTGTATCTTGAGCTGCTGTTGAAATGTGACATTACGAAACTGCTGGGCTTGGCAGGCCTGTAATACACAATCCTTTGGTTTTATAGACATGGCTCAGTTACACTTTAGGTAGTACTCCATATTTTGCTACTATCAGTAAACAGTGGTACATAAGAAGCTCTGTGTATTGGTAAAATTGTAACTCTGTATGACTGATGTTATTCCGCCTTATGATTTATTTGTTCTTTGTTTTCCTCACTTTGTAAGTCACTTCGGATAAAAGCCTCTGCTAAATGCCTAAATGTAAATGTTTATAGCTTCTCTTTGTTGACATGATTAATTTAACAGACTTTAAACAACTCAAAATTTTGTGCCCTGTGAGACTATTTCATTCAGAGTTCTTAAATTTCGGAAACTTAAAACAGTTTCTAAATTAATTCAGTATATTTAATCATCATCAAACAGTACATGTCCAAAAAACTTGCTATAAATACTGTGCTATTTAAATAATCTCTCAAATAGGTTTGTTCTTATGTTCTTTTTCATCTTCTTTACAGCTTACAATCATCTTCAAGAACTTCCAGGAATGTGTAGACCAGAAAATGTACCATGCAGAGACTGATGAACTTCCAGCTGCTTTTGCTGATGGTTCAAAGAATGGAGGTGACCGCCATGGAGCCAACACCCTACGTGTGGTAGAGAAAGTGCCTGGACAGCATGTAGAGATTCAGGCACGTTACATTGGCACTACTATTGTTGTCCGGCAAGTTGGTCGATACCTCACCTTTGCGGTGCGTATGCCAGAGGAGGTGGTGAATTCAGTGGAGGACCAGGACAACCAGGATCTTTACCTCTGCCTGCATGGTTGTCCTGCCAACCAGCGAATTGACTTCAGGACCTTCAGGGGACGGGGTTCTGAAAGCCAGGGTCTTGGCAGGGGACGACCAGGAAGTCCAACCCATGGATTTACTTACCAGTCAGCCATGGCCAAATGCAAAGAACGTCTACCTGTTGAGGATTTGTACTTCCAGTCGTGTGTTTTTGACCTGCTGTCATCTGGGGACATCAACTTTACATTGGCTGCCTACTATGCCCTGGAGGATGTTAAAATGCTCCACTCCAACAAAGACAAGTACCACATCTTTGAAAAGGATACAAAATTTAATTCTGCTTCCAAACAATTAAGTTTTAGATTCTATGTCCTCTTTAGCCTTGTTACTACATGGTTGTGGACTGACTTGTGTTTCATTTGTCTGTAGTCCCCAATGGACAACCACATTGTTAAAGATGATTGTAAGAAGCTGTATGCATGTGAAATGCTGCTCTCACCGTGTTGCATTCCATGTACAAGAGGCTGTGCCTCTCAGCTAGAACACAAGCTTCGGCCGAGGGCTTCACTCTTGTGTGTCTTGTGTCACGCTCATCTCAGCCATGGACTCATCTCTCATCATCATCATGTATGTTCATTCATCAAACCAGAGGAGGAGTGTTCCTGCAGATCCACCGATCTCTACGGTCATCTTCTGATCCTAAAACTACTCCATGATGGAGAATGCAGTGCTGAGAGGTCCTGAGACTAGGCTCAGGGTGACATGCCACTGACAGGAGTGAGAGGGGCACGATCCTTTGCAGAATGAAAAGTTTGGAGATGTTCCTCTGTTCACTTGAAGCCAAGTGAATGGTGAAGTTTGTCTCCTGGAGCAAGGCTGGAGGACATGATAGGAGCTGTTATTATTGTCTCCTAAGGGCCAGCAGAAGTTCTGTTTTTGAAGAGGCTCCAGCTTTGGAAAAGCGCTAGCTTTTTAAAAAAAAGCTCCCAGGCCAAGGCCGTGTCAGACTAGTAAGTTGTGTTGCAGACAGTGGAGATTAATAGGCCATAACATCAGGCTATATTGTAGTTTGTCTATGTGTGTATGTGTAAATAGGAATGGCACTGAGTGAGCAAATCATATGTGATTGTGTGCGGGTGATTATATGAATGCTTGGTTTTGTCTATGTGAAGTCATTCCTAATAGCTGTATGTTGCAGGGTCTCAAAGTAGCTCTGGTGTGGTAGTTCATGGGTCAGCAAGAAGTTTTACTCCATGCGAAGAGCTCTTCTCTACATTTGATATAAAAGTGTGGGTTTATAATGTCATTCACAGTGTCAGAGTTTAAAATACACCCACAATGCTAAGGTTACAATGTTGAAAATATTTATAGTATTCTCTCATTGTTTTCACATTGGGTGTTGAATTCAGTCTGATCTCATTTTCAAGCACATGGAGAATAATCTTTGTGTTTACAAAGTACATGCAACAATGCCATTGTTCTGACAAAAAAACAAATAATTCCAGCCATCCAATGATTATTTTAGACAGATAATCTTTTAGAGGATATCATACAACGATGTATGATGTTAGAAGTATGCTGTTCTAACATGTTTAATATTGAAAAAAGTATTCTGTCAGTTTGCAGTAACATAACAATCATCTTACATCCAGGAGAGCCAAGTTTCAACTTAAACAGTTTAGGTTGAGACCCACAAGCCCTATAGGCAGATCCATCAGTCAACCTTACAGCTTCTTAAAGAGTAACGCCTAGCTTTCCATTTTAAAAGGGTGTCGACGTGGCTGTGCTGTAGGCCCTGTTTAACTCACGACTCTGTAGATCTGTGAATTTATGGCAAAGGCTTTTTGCCAAAGAACAAGCCCTAGTGCCAACAATTTCCCAAACAGCTGAATTTTTTTCTCTCTCGCTGTCTCATAGGGCCTTTGTGGTTTACTTAAGTATTTGGGCTCAGACCAGATGTCCTGATTGTGTGTAATATTGGAAAGTGCTGCTAACTATTGCATGGTGCATGGACTTCAGTGCAGGGAGCTATTAAGGACATCTGCCATGCATTTCTTTTGACAGAAAAGGGCATTCTCTCTTCAGCCATTAGACGGCTCAGGAGTATTGGCAGTCAGTATTGTACATTGTGCATATGCAGTATTGTGGTTCTAAATACACACATACTGTACATAGCACCACTATTTTAAGGAGTGTGAATTATTGGACATTTGTCACATGGAAAGTCATTTCTCAAGTTAGTAAACATCAGAAGTACACTCTTCTATCCAAGATCAGGGAATGTTTATGACATGATATGAACTCATATAATTTCAAACAAGTGTTCAAACAAGACTGATTTGGTAACTACACATAAACAGCTAACTTCACACTTGGTACATTTAAATTTTAGGGCAATGTCTAAAATCTTTGGTAGATGAAGCCCAGATGAAATCTCATGAGCCTCATGTCCCATTCTTTAGTTGATAGGAACTTTTAACTATAACATTTGGTTTAGATATACATAAAACGTTTTTAAAACAGAATTGCTTAATGGTAATTTATTCTTACACTGTAAAGTTTTGCGAGCCTTACTACTGCTAAGAAAATGTGTTGGTGCAGTTCATGGCTTCAAAGACAAATTTGAAAGTATACATAATGATTGTAATGATGTGCGTTTAAGTGTGGTTGTTTTGTCAGTGCTTTTTTGGATTTAAATATGTAATATGACATATATGTGCGAGCTGGCCAAGAAATTTTTGTGGTGTTTTTTTTTTCAGAGGGTATGATGAGTTTTACCTTTAAATTTAAAATGATATTGTGTACACAAACATCACAGTAACAAAAGTGATTTATAATGACCTAATTTGGTGCGAGAATTAAAAAGTCATCGTCCTTAAGTTAATACTGTGTAGGAAACGTGAATTGCGGTGTTTTATGTTGTTTTACAGAAGCACTTTATGTGTCTAAACTAACTTAGCTCTTACTTGGTTTTAACTTGATGGGAAAGAGATTATCAGCTTTGTAACTTTAAAGAATAAATGTTAACATATTCAAATGTTTTATCCTTGGATGGGAGGTTCATGCCGGACAGCTTAGTCTGTTTTTGTATGTAGGACTAAAGTGGTGCCACACACCACCTGTATATACTGTAAATTATTTATTTGAAGAAAAATAAAAGTGTCACGTTGATTTGTTTGTGAAGTTTGTGTGTTTATGAATACAGTTGTGTGACTTGTTTGCATGTGTTTCACAATAGACGAGGTATAACAATCTAGTCATGCAATCGTTTCTGTTCAAGTTTGGAAAAGACTGCCACCTAATGGTACAAAGCTACAATAAAGACAGTATTAAACAATGAAATGTAAGTAAATGTTTTCGGTATAAGAGCGAAGGTTTGCAGGAATCAGGAACGCAAACTCATAACGAGACTGTCAGAGGTCATGTTTGTACTTTGAGAACAAAACTTTAACTAATTCGCCATCCTAAATCTACAACACTACTTACGTGATAGATGTGCCGAAACATTACCAGCGATCTGTCTATCCTTTCAATGTAACAGCAGGTTACGTCCTTTAAATTTACGGACATTGGCTAAGTTAAAGTCAGACCGTTTTACCTCAGAAATTCGCGCCGTTCCTGTCAAGTCCATCCATCTGGAAAAAGAGCGCGTGACCGAAAAACCGCGAAAATAATTTCCATGGTTTTCTTCAGTGAAAACGTGGCGCAACGTCTCTTGTTTGCATACATTTTATACGTTTATCATTTGGGTTTTTAAATAACTTCTTTGCATGCCTGAGCAATAAATACAAACACTGTCCATGATGTAGGAAAGTTTAATACATATAGGTCTATAAACATTATGTACAGTGCAATTAATCAGTACAGTGGCTTTCCACAAATATAAATTACTTTAAATTGGCTTATCTCTCAAAGCTTAACACACATCTGTGGAGTTTAAGCAGGAGCTTGAGTGAGAAGAAATCGGTACATCAGAGCAGATACCAGCTCACTTGTTATTTCTTCCACCATGATCTTTTGGAATTCAGCAAACCACATTGTTCCCCACCCACCAGAATTGGCTTAACATGCATTTAGTTAAAACTCCATCCTGGCATTTGTACACAACAGCATAATACTGCATTTCAGACCTCTAGACATCCTTAAACCAATCCATGTTTGAATCAACACAATAATAAGGCACAGATGGGTAAACAACAAATAAACAATCAATGAATTCTATTTACCAGCATGCCAGTCTGAGAATGTTTTGGCACAATGTCTGGTTCACCGAAAACAGCTTATGATACCCAACTAACCACTCCTTCAACATCTGTCTATTCATACAGTACTTACATTTTCACAAAGATTAACAATATCAGCATTTTTAACACGCGGGAAAGAAACTTAACAAAACAAAAAATATATATATTCAGGAAATGTCTACTATTACTACATACTCAAAAACAAGTTGTGAGTACTGCCCTTGTTGTGCAATAAAAGATGCAACAGTACCGATCATACAAGCACTGACCATAAAGTGGACAAACATGATGTTACAGTCATAAGAAAACAAGACGAGAATAGCTTACAGGTTATGATTAGCTAGTGTTTTGACAAGGTCTTCATTGACCACGAATACTGTTTAGCCTTTTGTTTCTTTTTCCTATTTATAAATAAGGCTACTGTTCTCTGACAGGGTGTCTGTGCGAATTACAATATTAACTAACTAACAAACAAACAAACAGAAGGTCTGCAAGAGGAAAAACTATTAAATAAACAGAAAAATATTAGTTCTGTTTTTGTTGATAATCATCACAAATATTTGTAACTCCTACATAACTGACAATATCTCACACAAAAGCTTGACATGTTTTATCTCAAAATGATGAATGATTACAGAAAACTGATGTCTGAGTTTTTAGAGAGCAAAACCTACATATTATTGTTTCAAACAGCTCAACAAAATAAATCTGAAGGTGCAATTAAAAACACTTCCCTTTTTTCTTACAAAAGGCTTCTTTCATGAAATAATCCTTTGTTTACACAAATCAAAGTAACACAAAAAAACATGAAAAACAAAAGTAAAGTCTGCTTCAGGGATAGACCCTTTTTGCTAATGACTTTTTAAAAGGACCAAATACATGAGGCACTTTCTAACTTCAGCTTCAACACTATCAAGTTCAATCACCTTTTAGTCCATAGGACTAACCATGCCTTGCTGTTTATTATCCACAGTCCAAAATGGCAGACTTTTACCTGGTCATTGAAAACTAGAAGACAGCAAAAGAAAGAGCAAATTTGGTAGAGCTCCAGAATTTGGACCTCCACATGTGGCGATAAGGAGGTGGCTGGTTTTGTCTCCTCCATTCACTGCCTGCGTGGCACAGACAGTGTATGTTTCTGCCATGTCCCTGGCAGTACAGACAGTCTCTAATCTGACTACATATCCACCTCACGTTTTCCTATTGTTCCAATTGAAGTCCATCACAGGTTTCGGCTCTGCGGTTCTTTCTGCAGGTGAGATCGCCTCAAGGGGAGATTTCTGGGCCTGAGGGGAGCGGGGATCAATCAGGGGTGGGGGTTTGTCTGGGTGGAAGGGGCGGTAGTGATCGGGCCCTGCAGGGCCATGATTTCCAAGAGGTCCTCTGTGATCAGGCATCCTTCTGAAGTCCTGTGGATGTCCTCCACCCCCTTGATGGTAATTTGGGGAACGGTATTCATCTGTGCGCCTCCTCTTAGGGTCTGGATGTCTGAAAGCAGAAGCACATTTGAGTGCTGATGCTTCATGTTCAAACAAAAACTAAGATTTTGTCATCCTTTACTCACACTCTTGTTTCAACCTTGTAAAACACAAAAGAAAGAATATTGAAAACTGAAAACCTCAGTAACAGTTTACTTTTTAATTGGAACTTTCTATAAATGAACAGTGACTAAGGTTGTCAGCTCTAACTTTTGTTCTCCTCAAAATAATGTTTAAATTAGGAACAACAGAGTGAAACATGAGGGTGAGAAACTGATGCTAGAATTATTATTTTTGAGTGAATATATTCCCTTAAAAATTTGTCAACCTCTTTAAAGTCTCAAAGTTGAGGAGTTCATTGCCCCAAAACTCACCTGTCGTAATAGTCTCTATGGCCCCGATGATCCCTGTCGTTACCATACTGGTCATAGGGTCGTTTGCGAGGCGAGCCACTGTTACGGTAACCTCCTGATCTGCCGTAGTCACCGTGAGGACGGCGGTCACCATAGTGATGGTCCTTGTACCTGTGAGTGTCATATGGGTGATGCCGATCCCCCTGCCAGGACTGATTGCTGTTACCTGGGTAGTTATATTTACGGTCCCTTTGCCAATCGCCCCTATCTGCCAAAATATGTACAACCACTATATGAGGCTTCATTGAAATCAAATCAACCATTTTACTTTCAACATTTACATTAATGCATTTGGCAGACGCTTTTATCCAAAGTGACTTACAGTACGTTCAAGTTATACATTTATTCTTTATCACTACATGTGCTTGCTGGGAATTGAACCCACAACCTTTGCGCTGCTAAAGCAATGTTCTACCAACTGAGCTACACAGGAACACGATCATCAAAACCACAGGCCAGATAGTTCCACCACTCACCATCATTAGGAAAGTGCCTTTTGTTAGACTGGTTGTATTGTTCTCTGTGGTGGACATGAGGAGGAGGCGGGTGATTGGAAGGAGGGTGAGGCTTAGATGAGGGTTGAGTCCCTGTTGAATCCCGGCTTGACCCTGATGGTTCAGGTCTAAAAGGCTTCTTCCTGGCAGGATCATCCTTTTTCTTTTGATCCTTCTGTATAAAACACAAAGAGCAAGTGAGAAAATGTTACAGCAGAAAGGCTATAATTTTTAAAGGCTTAAAGCTGAGCCTACCTCTTCCTCCTGGGAGCGCTTCTTTTGAGCCATCTTATACAACTTATGTAGCTTCCGAGCCCCAAACTCGGTAAATTTGGACACAAAAATCCAGAGGTTCCTGACCAATTAAACAACAAGGTTGGGTGAATATGATTATTTCTTCTGTGTTAAAAAGCATAAATGCAATGAACAAAGCAATGGGAACGTGAGGCGAGGATGAAATCGGGTGTGTAGAGTGCATACCTGCGCCAGGTCTTGACATGCTCAGGGTCACTGTAAGATTTGAGGCACTCAGTGATGCGGTCTCCGATCTTCAGCAGGCATGTGCGAGTGTGCTGCAGCTGTTCTTGCACCGAGAGACCCTCATCTGGCTTATCCAGCTGTTTCAGAGCCTTCTTCACCGGCCTCATCCTCTCCTTACACTGCACATGTGTCATGCAAGTTAACTTTGTTCAAATCAACAGCACATTGTTCACAAACAGTATCATAAACACAATATATAACATACACTAACAGGTCATGGCTTTCAAGGGAACGATATGCAAACGAATACAACACTCACAATGCTGAAAGTCTCCTGATCCAGCTCATCATCTTCCTCTCCAATTGGTACCGGCTCACTTCCAGCAGTGATGTGCACTGGGCCCTGAGCCTTCTTCCCTTTGCCTCCTGATTTGGCCTGAAAAGTTGAGAAGTTGAGACACAGTTCAACTATCAAATAATAGTCATTTCTCTACCATTTATTTTGGTATTGGACATTTTACTCAGTCTGAATTTCACAAATTTGGTTTACATTGTGTCTGCTGTTATGCCTCCAGAAGGACTGTGTATATATTAATCCATTAGCCTGGACAGACATTTGTAATGCATGCACACTGCAACCTAGTGGTCTCTTTCATGCTTGCATTTAATGCCACACACAAGCAGATGACACACAGACGGGTCTTAAAAATTGGTATGCACACTGAAATTATTTGACAACTGATACTTAATTCCACAACAACAGTTCCACAATAACACAAGTTCCACAACACAACACAACACACAACACAAACTCCCAGCCACTGAGCACAGGATGTCAGTGAAATGTAACACTAATGTCCATGTTTCAAAAGGTGTAATGTAATGTAATATTGAAATGTAATATTGAGGACTTGGATGGCAGCATCTCAAATACCTTTTCTTTTTTGGACTTTGAGCGCTTTTTGTCTTTGTCTCCCTCCTTCTCTTTCTTCGGTGTTCCTGTTTTTTCTTTGTTCTCTTTGTTATCCTTTTTCTGTTTCTTCTTTGCAGGTGATTTTTCTGCTCCATCGTCCTGGAAAAAGAACAGCATAGTAAAAACACAGCATGGCTGTAGATTCTGTGTATTTACACATTCTGTGTGTTATTACGTTTTTTTGCTATGAGTTAAGACACATTTAAAGTAACACACCTTCACTTCTCCCTCCTCTGATGGGTTGTCAGACAGACGGGGTGAGGAAATTTCATTGGCTAGATCATTGTTTGGGGCCTTGTTTTTTATTCGAGGTTTCCTCTTTCTGGCTTTGGTCTGGGAGGTTGGAAGACAGAGACAGAAGGTTAGCGGCTAAGAAGTTGGCAAGTACATAAGCGCATGTAGCAACACTGCAGTGTGGTGTAGCAAAAATATGATCCTGATGACAAGTAAGAGTTTGAGGTGGATTAGAGGTCTATGTTCACCTCATCTCCTGCTTTGGCTGCGTCTTGGTTTTCCTGTTCTTTCTTCAGCATCTTAAGCAAGTAGTCTGCTCGCATCTGCAACTGCTTTGCCTGAGGTTTCTTGTTAGGGTCATCTGGTAGAATCTACAAATAAGGACAACAACAAAGCATTTGAGGTCAATTAAGGACAACTTGCACACTGCCGATTTCTCTCTTTTAACTCTCAGTAATTCTTGATTCCATCACTGCCAGTCATTGACTATGTACCTTCTCTGACAGTTTGAGATCAGGATCTGTCTTAATTAGGTCCCAGTTGCTGTAGCCGTGCTCATAGATGCCCAGTAACAGCTGCGTGTCGTCGTGAATGTCCCAGTCTACGTCGAAGTGTGGAGTTTTTACTCGACAGGACAGCTGGAATCTGGAATCATGCAAACGAAGATGACAATAAGCAATGCAATGCAAACTATCATGTGTCGGTACAATGCAGATGTTAGGTAACATTCATTGATCTGAACGTACTTGCTTCGTTCTGCAGGATTTGAAGGCACAGTTTTATGTAGCGGTTCAAACTCCTCCTCATGTTGGATGATGGACTTAGCATTAACCTGAACGCCTGAGATTTTGATGTTTATGCCGCGTCTTTTCCCAGGGCCTTTAGCTGCAATAACAAAAATAAACAAATTAGGAGAAGATAGAAGAGCAATTCTACTAATAATATCAACAGTGCTGTGGTAACTGGCAACATCAACAAACCTTCCACAGGGTTTTCTTTCATGTGCTCTTCGTGCTCCTGTACAGCAGTTACACAGCTGCTGTGCACCAGTTCTCCCAGTCTCTTCAGGTCTGCAATGGACTTATCTACCAGCTCAGAGTCACGGGCAACTGCCTCCAACCTGCAGTAAACAAGCAGTTTAGTGTTGCTTATACTAGGCTACATAATGTGAAAATAGAGATACATTTAAATTAATTTACATTTATTCATATGGCAGACGCTTTTATCCTTTTTTAAAGGGACTTACAGTAAATTCAAGGTATACATTTTTATCAGTACTTTTATCAGTACCACAGATACATAATAGGTCAAATAAAAAAGTTAACAAATTGAAAGAATCAAATTAAAAGTTCACAAAGTGGTGCATTTGTTACCTCTCAAGTGGGGCTCCAAATTTCTTGTATGCCTTTATAAACCTGAAATGAACAGATAATGAAGTGATTAAATGCACTAATTTCTAGTTTAAAAAACCACGTTTCACTTAAACTAGAAACTGAACGTTTGTTCTATTACCTTCGGATCTCAGCATCAGTAAATCCCTCGACATTGTTTTTGCGAGCTCTCGGCCTGCCTCTCCGCTTGGGCCGTTTGTCATCCTCGCTGTCATCCGTTTCGCTGTCAGATCCCGAGGTTCGCTTTAGCTTTGACCCCACATCACTGTCACTGTCATTGGCTTGGGCCTAAAAACATACATACTCTTTTTAAACAAAAATACTCTTTTTACTCACACAGATTCAGTAGCATTTTGATGTAGCCCTGCAGACTGAACTGAGCTTGCTTTTGTATCTGTTGGTTTGATGCCTATATTAACTAAAGCAGTTTTAAAATAGCAAATATTAAAATAGTTGTTTTGGTGAATGTTTTGAGAATGTCTCTCTGCTGTTCTGGGCTAAATCATCTCCTGCTCAAAGCAAGAGTAATGAGCATGTGGCTACAAACACACAAGCTGGGTCTTATCACTGGGGAGTCTACCGCGCTGTAAAACTTAATGACTCATTTCCAAAAGCTACGATGCCCCATATTTGCACATGTGCTGCTATCGCGGGGGAATGTGGTGAGCGGCTATAAAACCTAATGAGTCATTACAGTCTGCCTAACATATTGCAGATCCAGCATTGTGGGAAAGGATGAAAGTGTCGAAATGCCACAAGGAGCACTTCACACTGCCTTCAGATGTACGTACATTTATAACGTACGCTGACGTGTGTATATGTACAGTTTATATAGTAATGCTGGTAAGTGGATCATCAGGGTATCCGAGAAGGACCTCCTCACCCTCTTGTTGGAGCTTCTGCTTCTAGGCAGCATGTAAATGTCCTCCATCTCCTTTTGCTTCTGTTCCTCCTCCACTTTCCGGCGCTGCTCTTCTGGAATGATTTCATCCCAGTCTCGCATGGGCTTCTCCTCAAGGTCTGGTGTGCTTTCATCCATGGTGAAGTTAGCCACCTGCCAAAACACAAAGTTCACGGTTAGCCCCACCAGCAGCCCAGATGAGAAATTCAACATTTGGCGACATACGGGAGTTCAAAGATTAACAAAGCTTGTTAGTGAAACCCTTTTTGTACATTTGAAAAAATCCTGGACTGAGACCAATTTTCAGTATTTTAAGTACAGCAGCGGTCAAAAGTTTGAGGTCTGTTAGTCTTCCTTAATGATCTAAAACCTTTTTATCTCCAGGCTGATGCCTAAATGTGTAGATAAATATAAAATGTGCCTGTCCAAAACTAATTTATTTTTGGGATGTAAATTGGACTGGACAGTAAAAAAACACATCCAACTAATTTACAGCACACAAGGGAACTTCAAAGCTTCCCAGGTGAGAAAATGTATAAAAATATTGTCATCTGTTCATCTTACTACTTCAGAAATTTGATGACTTTCATAGTAACATTTTCACATTCTAGAACAATTGTCAAAATTTTCAAATTTTTGACTCATGTTTTGTGAAGTTCAAGCAGGATCAATGTCTTTGTTGCCCACAGACTCTTGAGTACCTTGAACTGTGACAGAAGCTCATCTGTGGCACTAGATCCCTGATCACTCTCTCTTGTTTCAGCCAGCCGCAGGATCTCATCAATGTCCATTTCCTGTGAGACAGAGAACTTTGTCTCAATATCCAACATAAAAAAAATCACCTCATAACAGTGTCTATGATAAATGATGTTTGCATCGTTTAAGACAGATATACACCTGTGGTTCTGATTCCTCTCCTTCAGGTTCCTTGAACAGATCCTCAGCTCCAAACTTTAAGATAGCTGTAAGCTCTTCTTTATTGAAGGGGTTTGAACTGGAAATGGCCAAATTGTTACATGTTACTAATTATATTCTCAGTCATTTAAATGCACATAAATGCTTGTTTTTTATTCACCAGTCAACCTTTTACCCCATTTAATTATTCAGGTTCTCACTTTGAATTTCCAGAGTTGTTATCAAGTACAGTTCGTCCAGTTGTGTCCATTCTCTGAATGACCAGATGGTCTAGAACCATCTTCTTTTTGGCTCTTTCAATAATATCCTCCTCCACTGTTCCTTTGGTGACTAGACGATAGATATTCACCTATGGAACAAAAAAAGGATTAACTGCATTCTTTCAAAAAAGATGTGGATACAAATTAGAGCCAAAAGTTTATTCATTACATACTTGCTTTTTCTGGCCAATCCTGTGAGCTCTGGCCTGGGCCTGAAGATCATTCTGTGGGTTCCAGTCTGAGTCAAAGATGACCACAGTGTCGGCAGAGGCCAGGTTAATTCCTAGTCCCCCGGCACGTGTGGACAGCAGGAAACAGAAATCCTGAGGACAAAAATGAAAGGAAGAACAACTTTGATGACTGGATTTAGGCCAAAATGATCGTCAGTATAGAACCACAGGGCAGTATCTTTTCTAATAGCAAGAAACACCAATAAATTGCCTATATGCATTTTAAGAGCTTTGTTGATTGTTTTTATAACTGCAACATGCATGCTTTCTTGTGCCATTCAAAATAATAGTTTTAATTCCCTTTTGAATTCCCCTTGCACTTGTTGTCTCCTGATAATTGCTCGTGGCTTTCATTTCCCACAAATCATGCATTCCCAGCAATGTGCTTTGTCAACTGAGCTCTCATGCAGGCTGTTGATGGAACATCACACAACCATAACAAATGCCTCAGGACAGTGAAGTTCCGCCCAGAAAAACAAACAGCTATGCCACATTTTTGGTTCTTACCTCAGAGCCTTCTGCATTAAAGTGGTCCAATGCTTGTTTTCTGAGCTCTCCTTTGATGGAGCCGTCCAAACGCTGCACGTTGGGGAAAAAACAGATACGGTTAAAGAACGTTAAATCTGGCACTTCCACCAAACTAGGGCACCTCAAACTAGATAAGCTTCTAAAAAAAATCCCTAAACCTTAATCCCTAAATAATTTTCCTGTTATTGAGACTGGGAATATTTTGCCAGACCAAAACAACAGTGAGGCGCAGACCGTGTTAATGCTCAAGGCAGCAGCGATCAAAAAATAACTGTTGGTTAAAAATAGGTTAGGAAAACTTGCTGTCAGAGCACACATACTGCAACCTGAAACACGATTCCTTAAATCATCTAAGCCAAATGCCAGTCTGCTCCAAACATGCTACACCTCAGAAACTCTCCACAGAACTGCAGAGAAGCTGCACTACAAATAACCAACTTTTATCTTCATGAATAATTTGTATACTTTTGGTTAAATCAACCTTTGTCTCTGACTTATATTCTGAGGTAAATCTTTGAACATGTATAGTTAGATCATACCTGAAATGGATATCGTTTGAAGGACAAGTAATCAGCAAGGATGTCCAACATCCGGACCATCTGGGAGAAGATCAGCACACGGTTTCCTCTCTCCCTCAGTCGTGTAAGCAGCTTATCTAGAAGAACCAGCTTTCCACTGCCACGTACCAGAGCCTGAGCAAACACCAAACAACATCCTGAAAACAACGTTCTGCAACAAACAACCCTGTTCCATTCCAGAACATTTCAAACAGTTATACCTGCAGGCGATCTACTGAGTTTTCATTTTCATTATCGTCTGGCTGTTTGATGAGGAAACCATGGTTACAACACTTCTTCAGCTCCATGACGATGTTAAGAAAGCCAGACGAGCTGCCTCTGGTGCCTTTGGACAAGGCTTTGTAGTTTCTTGTTAGGATCCACCTTAAAAATATCAAATAAGCAATAATGAGATTCCCTCCAAAGATCTGCATTTCAATGTCATGTAGCCCTAGAATCTGGAATCAATATTTGGCTCAAAGAGCTATGTTATCTTCTCAAGTGACCAAGCCTACAGCCTTGGAAAGCGGCATGAAATCAAATGAAAGCATGCTTACTTGTAGAACTGCTTTTGCTGGGCAGACATGTCGACTCTGAGGATTTGCTCCACTTTAGCAGGCAGAGATTTCTCCACGTCTTTCTTGACACGCCGCAGCAGGAAAGGTTCCAGAACTTTGTGTAGGCTCTGATAACCATTATCCCTGCCTTTACCATGCTCATCCTCAAAGTCCTCCCAGGACTCAAACCTGATGGGCAGCACATTAAAGAGTATTACTGCTTGTTCTGTCACCAGAGTAAACTTAAACCTACAGCATCATCCTGATCTTGTTCCTCAAAGACCTTAATGCTATGCTAACCATGCTTTTGTGTGAGATCACTGGAGTGCAATGATCTGCATGCGGGTCTGGCACATACTGCAGATGTTCAGCAAAAGACAAGGTCTAACATCTGAATGTTCTCACTGCAATGACAATCTACTGCATCACATGCTGCTAAAGGAGTCATACGTCTTTCTATTTATTTTTAAGTGGACTCACACTTTTAGCTACACTAAAACAGAACCTTTGGTGTTTAATGGCCACTTTCCACCCTCTTTTGGATTGTTAAAATTAAATGGGTAACTTTATCAGTACTGTGAAGCTGTTTATTGCCAATATGAACATGTTACTAATGTTATTCAGAAATGTGACCACCTACTTGTCAGGCATAAGAAAGTGCAGGAGGGACCACAGCTCTTTGAGTGAGTTCTGCAGTGGCGTCCCGGTGATGAGCAGCCTGTGATTGGATCTAAAGTCCATCAGAGTTTTGTAAAGCAGCGAGTCATCATTCTTAAGCCGGTGAGCTTCATCAACTCCAAGAAAGGCCCAGTTAATATTTCCCAACACTCCCTGCACACACAAACTTTGCCTTCAGCAAGAGCGAATCATTGAGTACGCTGTGACTTTTGACTCCATGTCACAGATTTTCACAAGAATCAAACACGTGTACTAGTCATACCTTATCTTTCAGTAGAATTTCATAAGTGGTCAAAAGTGCATTAAACTTGATTCTTTTTGTCTGCTGGTGTATCCATTCATAGTCACGGATCTGGTAAAAAAAATAGATGGTTAGGCCTTAAAATTAGCTTTAAAATGACAGCAATATAGGATGTTATTGTATTTGAGGTTGGAATGGCTTAGCATAGCTCACTGTCTTTCTACTTGTGACATCTCCTAGGTAGACAACTACATTCATATCAGGGGCCCAGGTGTCAAACTCCCTCTGCCAGGAGGTGAGGGTTGACAGGGGCACCACAAGCAGGAAGGGCCCATAAAGCTGGTGCTGATGGAAAAGGTAAGACAGGAAGGAGATTGTCTGGATGGTCTTCCCCAAGCCCATTTCATCAGCCAAGATAACACTGTTACACCTACAGGACATAAGGCGGAGACGGTGGACAAGGTTATGTCAACATAAATGACAAACACAGATAAGGGTAAATGATGCTTTCACCTTACTGAGAACCATTCTTAAGGAAGATTGATAGTATCAGGTGCTAGGTGTAAAAGAATTCTACGTAAATTGTAGCTTGTATGTTACGCACCTGCACCAGGAGTGGGCTAGCCAGTTGAGTCCATCTAACTGGTAATCTCTGAGTTCAAGGTTCTCATCTCCAATGTAAGAAGGCTGTTTCTTCAAGGCTACAAATCTTGGTCTCTGTTTCAACACCTTTCAATTGGAAATAAAAGACAACATTGTAGGATGCAAATTATGCTTTCCCAGTCCCAATCATAATCTGCACCCAGATTTCCTCAAAAACGGAAACCCCCCCTTGAATGTTTGCAAATATTAAATACTTGTGTTTAGCTACCAATAATAGTAAAATAATTTCAGCTATAGTTAAATGTGCCAAAGTATGTGGTATGGATTTGTGTAAATAGAACCTGTAGATTCCATTTATTGCATATGATATTAATTCCCAAAATATAACAACTTATAAATCTATCAGAATTGAAACTACAATTTACAGATTTCCATCCTACCTTACAATCTTTGGAAGGGACTGTTTTACAGGCATTCCTGGTTTGGAAACCATCAATGCACAACTGGAATTTCTTTTTAATCAACGCTTCATCCTCCCAGGTGCACTCGGCATAAGGAAGTCCCATCCACTTACACAAGTACTCTGGCTCACTGGACGTTGTTTTATGAGCTGTTGCAACACGTTAGGTATTATAAGTGCTCTACATCTCTATGTGGATTGTGAAGATTAAAAGCAAATAAAAAACAAAGAACGTCCATGAACTTACAGGGAAAATCTGAAGGTCCTTGTGATTTTCCTGTTCTTGTTGCTGATAAATGAGAGAAAATAAAATTCAATATCATATCCTGAAACCATAAGTGCTAACATCTGGATGTCTGTGATGACTGTTATTAAATATATTGATTAAACAATGTATACACTTACCGATCACTCTCTCTACTATCTGGAATTGCTTGCTCAGGTCATTGGTCAGTTCTTGCTGGCAGTTGTAATATTCTAGATCCTCAGGTGATGCTTTCTGCAACCTGTAAAAAGTAGTAATTGTTGCAAGATGCTAAATTCTTCTAGAGATCATTTAGAAATGTCAATGCAGTCCTAATATGACCCTCTTACCAAGCATTAAGCTCTTCATTTTTCTTCTTGAAGTTCTCCAGCTTCTTTATCCCCTTCACCTTCTGCTGAGTGAGGGAGTCCACACTCTCCCAGGTGTTGTGGATGTAGGACCAGCCTTTCCACTTGATGAGGAACTGAGTTTCCCCTTCCTCTTTCTCAGGTTCAAAGTCGGCTCCAGGGTCTCCATTTTCCTCAATAGCATAGAGGGTTGTGGAAGCTCCAGTGGCTGTTAAGAAAGAGGAACGGAGCTCTAAATCAAATGAACATGCAAGGTTTCACAAATTCATGATCTTGCATAATTGTAACTTAAAGAGTTTTTCAAGCATCTTGCCTCCTTTCTTTCCAATCCTGGTCTCAAGAACCTTCTCAATGGTCTCACTGTCATCATCCTGTTGCTCCTCAGCACCTTCTGCCATCTCAATAAGGTCATCAGAGTCAGTCTCAAAATCATTCTGGTCCTCCTTATAACTTCAGACACATACATTCATCATTACTATTTCACACAATACTTGCATCTGCTACCGTGTTCTTCTAACAGGAGAACAACAATCCATACCTGACTTTAGTCGCTCTGCGCCTTGTTTGTCTTTTTGGGGTATCCTCATCATCATCATCATCGTCGTCATCATCTTCATCATCCTCTTCATCAGAAGACTCATCTTTCCTCTGTTTTCGTCCCTTTTGTGACTGCTGCTTGCCTGAAGATTTGGTCTGTGGTCTGGAAGGAGGACAGCACACACTCATGCATTAGACACTCATTCACCACGCTCACCTACTTTGGGCCTTTCAGTCCCACGTCCCTAATCTATTGGCTAGCGTAGTGGTTCATTTTCACGCCTATCAGCCTGACTCATGAGCCAGTGGCCTTGAGACAGCTTTCAAATCATAGCTACTGGTCACACATTCATTACTGAACGTTATGTAACAGATATGTTAACTTCTATATTAATCATTGTGCCAGAAACAAGAAAGGAAACATGCTTTAACAATTTATGATAGAGCAGAATCACACCACTAATTTCAGTGCAAGCATAGCATTTAAAGATGTTATTGTTTGTTATGACTTTATAATCACTGGCAATAAAAAAAGCAGTTAAGACAGCTTGTTTAATGATTTATGAGGTGCTGTCTGAAGGCCAGGCTTGGCTACACTCTTACCTTCTAGCAGGAAGTCGTCTGGATCTAACTTTTTTCTCTTCCTGCTCACTGTCTGAACTGCTGGCCTCTTCCTCATCATCATCCTCTTCGTCTTTTGAGTCATCATCTTTCCAGGTATTTCTTTCAACACAGAAATACCAAAGATTCACCCATAGGGCCTCAGTTTTAAACTGCTACCCTACCATAATGTTGTAAGTCAGCCAGGCAGTTCCAGAAATTACCCTGAGAGATGGTTCTCTACTCCTGTGTGCTACTCCTGTTTTGCCTTCTATGCAAAGTGTGTGCAACTTTTTATTTTCACCTAACTTTTGATATTTAGGTAGTACCCCAACAGTAACTAAGTTAACTAAGCAAAAATGTTTCACCGAGAGGGGCAAACAATCAAACGTCTGGACACACCCTCTGTGTGTTTCTCTGCTTCTATATTTTCTAATATTAGAATTTAGCAGAACCATGAAACAATACAATTTAAATTATGCAAAATATGTAATTATGCAGTGACCAAAAACATTAGGCTTATGTTGGCTGCTTTTCCATTATTGTCAGTCAGGCAATTTATTTAAAATAAAGGCTTTAGTTTTAAATCTAAATAAGAATATAAAATACACAGGCAAAATATATTTGTCTACAAAAGCAACATTACGTTTTTAGATTGATTTAAGACTTCAAAATGTTTTAAAAAACATTTTGCCTTAAAAATGTGATCAGACATTTTTAGGCATGCCAAAGACTACATATTTTTGAGGTCACTTTTCATGATTCTAACCACATATTTTGTACAAAAAACAATTTTAATACATTTATATGAAATGAAATAAAGTGACCTTATGAGCAAACACATGAGTTTATGAGCAAACAAATTAAAATGTCACACATGAAGACATTTATGGAAAACAAAATCACATTTCTAAATTAAGGTAAACAGTGAGCTATTTTAATATTTTCAGTACACTTACTCTTTCTTTTTCTGCCGTTGGCCTTTTCTTTTGGGACTTTCACTCTCTGAATCACTGCTGCCCTAAAAATCCAAGAAAATCCATTTTGAATACATGGCACCAAGATTAAAGTGCAAGAACATTTCCTGTTTCACATCCATCAACATGAGAAAGCTAATGTTTACACTGATGTGGCTGCCAAGCCTTTCATTTCTGGGTCCAGGGCCACACACAAACTTGCTTACACTTTGGTAAGCAACCATGTCAGTTATTATTCAAGCACAAGAAACAAAACATGTTGTCAATTTGCTGCAAAATTCAAGAGTATTTGAACCGATTAGCTACTGATGTTAAAATACAAGACACCACTAGGGGTCAGTGTTGACAATGAAACCTGGACAGCCAGCCTACCTCAGCGCCAATGTTGAGGCGGGCAGGCTCCTGTCTGCTGCGACTGGATCTTCTAACTCCATAAATATCTGGATGTTCCTCCCACATCTACGATCATTGGGGATACAATTATTTTTTTAAAGTATTAATAAATGAATCATCAGCTAAACTGTGACTTCAGGATGTTTTCAACAGCAGTAGTTTCAGGATTTCAAACACTTTAATCAGATAAAATTGATTCTGGATGTTCAAAGAACAAACTGGCCTTTTTCTGAACCATTACCTTCTTTACATCAGCCAGGCTGTCTTTCTTCCTAATGGGTTTGTCTTTGGCCTGCGCTGTGGTCTGAATCCCAGTGGATTCACTTTCTGACTCGGAGTGGCTCTCGGAATCGGAGGTGCTGTTGGACTCGTAGCACCGGGAACGCACCCTGTCACTTCCTTGCTCACTCTCAGAGTGACTCCCAGACTCTGATCCAGAGTGGTTTGACTCCTCTGAGGCCGAGTTGCTACAACATTAAAGATGTTCATGTTCAGAAATTAGTTGGTGTTTCTTATCACTGTGTCTGAGCTCCATTAATATAAACTAATGTTATAATACATAACAGTTTCAGTCAGTTATAAAGTTGAGACTAATGTAAAATCGGGGTCTTGAAGCACAGAGGTTCAGAACCATTGCTTTAAAGCACTTAATTTGCAAATATGCAACATGCAAATATTTCTACAGCATCTGGAAGCTTCACAGTACTTTAAATGCCTCATATTTTAGCACCACTTATAAACCCTGACTGTTAAGCAAAGGTTAGTCCACCATTAAAATACTCCTTGTCTTAAACCATGCTGTGCCACTGTCATTTTTAATAGAATTCTAGGGATTTAAAATGAGTGTATTAATTTTTTTTGTGAAAACAACCTTAGCTTGGAAATCTTCCAGACAGAAAGTTTACCAACAATTGTTGAATAAGTATGTACTTTATTAACAAATTTAATGTCACCTTTTTATAACATTTAATGTTTTATTAAAAATATTTTAAATAGTTTAACAATATGATTAATCTGGGTAACTGAGGAATTAAATTTGTGTGCAGTTTCAAATAATTCACAAACTGTGAATAAAATTAAACTGTGAATATTAGTCAGTTATATTGCTGGGCACTGAAACATCTAGACTATAGTTATGGTTTACTTAATAAACTTAGCTCATCTGCTCTCCTTTGCCCTTTGAGTCTAAAATTAAGTGCAGTGACTTCTGTCTAAAACAAGGCATGCCCACCCCCCTGGCTATAAATAAGTTTTTTAAAATAGAAAATCTGAATCTTCCTTAAATGGTTAAAACTTGAGGTAAGCAACTATGGTGTGTTATATTTGTCTACAACACCACTAACAACACACCAAATACAACTTGACGTAAAAATGTTTCCTTAATCCTTGAGAGAAAATGTCTTAAATTGTTAAAAGCTTATAAGGAACCTTTAATGTGATAGATTGCCATTGCTATGAAAACGCAATAGAGCTGAATGTGATTTCTAGCACATTAGGTGGCATGATGGAATGCTAGACACAAGCACCTCTGTCATTTGCTAAGGGGAGAGCGAAGCCTGCTGACAAAGCAGCCATACAGACTAGACTGTCCTTATATGGTTGCTGACATCACGTGGGCAGACCTAACAGCACAGCTGAATTCTCATTGGCTGCTTATTGCTAACCACAGAAAGACCCAATGAAATCACAGTATGAAATCACATGACCTCCAAGTTACTTCCTGCTTTAGCTTCCTGTAGTTTTAAGAAGCTTTTATATAATGCAGCAACTAATACAAGCTATGCAGCACAAAGCAAGAGCCATTTTGTGACTTTCAGCCATTTAATGAAAGCAGTCTCATACAGTGATGAAACAGACCAGTGGTTCTGTGCAATATCATCCCATGAAAGCATCTAAAATCATACCAACTTTAATGTAGAAACAAAACATATTTTACATCTATTTCAGTCCTTGTTGCTTTTAGTAATGTCTGGAAAATGTCTTGAGCAGCTAAACCTAATAGTGTAATAATTTCTTGAATGCTTACATTGAAGAAATGAAAATAAAGTAAAAATTGTTTTTAACCTGTAAAGGTCAGCATGCATGGTCACTGGAAAGCAGAGTAACAATTCTAGAAAACCTAAATACTTTAACTTACAAACTGTCTCCATTTTAAAATGCAATAACAGTATACATGCAAACATTTATGTTTGATTTAAAAACAGCTTTTTTCTATTTATAATCTGAAGTCTGTCCCATATGCAGGAACGTAAAAGCTGTCAACTAAATAGAAAAGTTAATCTTGTGTAGAGACAACCATAAAAAGACATTATACATCTAAAAACCCATAATATATTATACCCATACAATGTGGTGATATGCTTTTTCACCTTCTGTGTTACTACAAGGACATTAAAACAAAATATATGTTAAAGCTACAATAAAACTGATTCTCTGATAAGTGGAGATTAAGTTGTATAAAGAGATGCTACTAATGGCAAGAACTACTTCCTGCTGTGATTTTAAATACAATGTTATATTTACCTCTTTATCACACCATTTTAAATCATTAATTTAGGTCAATTATTAATTAAGTCAAAACTAATGATTAAGTAGCATTTAAAATACATATTAATGCAACTACATACTATTAATGCAATAATGTACCCAATGACAAAAGTTCAGTTTTAATATAAAAATGCCCTTAAATTTAAGTGCAGTGACTAATAATTTGATTCCAATATACCCTTAGATATGGACATCTTTTTGTTACAACAATTTGCATTACAACAGACAACTTAGTTACATACCAACACATAAGATAAACCATTTTCTCCAACTGAGGTTTTAAAGTTTAACCCAAAGTTTAACCCAAAGTTAAATGCTAATAAAAGCCATTATGACTTATTGAAGACAAAACGGCAATTTAAACTACAACAAATGTTAATAAAAAACTTTATTACAAATTTATAGGCTGGCAATATGAGGTAACATACTACATGCCATTGGAGAATTCTCCAAAAACAGGTGATACCTTAAAGACTACAGACAGATATTAACACAGACCCTGTGCAACCTTAAAAACATTACACTTAAAAATGGGACACCACATTTGAATTTTCTTTGTTTGACAAATAAATTGGTATAACATTTCCTGTAAACTCAATTGTAATAGTTAATTAAAATAATATGCATAGTGAGAAATAGTCAATTTAATTAAAAGACACAGCAGTTAAAAACTGCACAGTAACACAATGACAGCTGTGGTTGTTAAATAGCAAATTAAATAAACGTATGAAAATGTGCATAAAACATTTGTAATAAAATGTGATATTTACTTATATGTACAAGACAAAAAGTTTAAAGTTTAGAACAACAAATTCACTGAGTGTATCAGACAGAATAGGCAAGTTTGCAAAAGAACTGCCTCAATTTACAGCCAACAAAACTGCTAAACTGTCTTAATGTTAACATAAAACTGTTTAAAATGTAATTACATACAGTGCTGCAATGCAGTACATACTAATCTGACAAGGTCACTTTAATCTGTCACTTTTGAAAATTAAAATACAATAAATGGGAGCAATATGCAGATCCTTATAAAACACTTAGCATGATGAATATAGATTTATGCAAGTCAATCAGTAACTCACATGGGCCTTGAATTTAGTTTTAGAAATGCTGGCAAAACCAGGGTGTGGCTATACAAATATCCCAAGGTCAAGGATCTGAAACCCATGTATTTTACACACATTGTGGTTTTAACTTCTGCACAGGTGATCAGCCATGCTTGAAAAGGTAAACAATGAAAACATATGTTCAAAACAAGAGAGAAATCATAAAGATCGTACCTGGAAGCATTGCTTCGAGTTGATCCTTCGTCTTCCTGCTTTTTATTCTTATTCTTCATCATGGTTTTGTCTTGAGCTTTTTGTTAATGGTGGTATTTTGTCCAGGTATAAACTGTCAAAAGTTTAAAGTGGGTTGAACCATCAAGCGACTCTGCTTTTAAAGGACAGCAAAAAAGTCTCGCCGTTGCGACATAATGAAGAACAATTTGGATCCGGACGAATAAAAATATAGAAATGCGTACATTATATCTAAAGTTAAAAAGCATCGGAACCGAAATGACACCTGCTCGGTTCTATTAGATGTCAAATAAGCTACGTGTCGATAGCATTTCAAGGCAATAGATTCACAGCCACATACATAAATTCCTACTGCGTCATCAGACAAAGGACGATTACAACAACACGATGAAAGAAAATAAAATCGGATTTAAAAATAAAGCCATGTAAACATACCTATTCCACTGACAGGAGGGGTATCGAAGCGGTTCATTCACATCACAAAAAACCCGATTTGTTACTTTGTCCCTTACAGCAAAAAATAAAAAAAATCCATGATTCAGATCAAAATGTTAATCGAAATATTATTCGGAAATAAAAAGAATAGCTGTAATCCAAAGATGGCTATCTGAATAGAGAGAGAGAGCGTGAGAAGAGCCCAGCAGAGCGCACTAAAAATGGAGGACCGCCATGGCTGCCAGTACAAGGCAGGGAAAACAACGGCTGGCCACTCTGCGCACACAGCACAACGTTTTCGACGAAACAAAGTCGCAAAATCTACACATTAACGCTCCTATATCCCGAAACGTGAAAGAAGGAACGAATTCGCGCAATTGTGGTGTCCCGAGGGGGACTCAAAGTTCACCAAAGTTGAGATACAAGTGCTATTAAGAGCCCTGCGAGGCTCAACGCTCTCCCCTTTCCAAGGTTCATCCGCCATCTAAAGCTCCTTCCCAGCTCTGAGAGCTTTAGCCTTTGATTGACGTTCTCTCCATTTACCCAGGACCCAGGTGATGCACCAAAGACCCACCCCTTTTATTTTTAAATAAAAACTAGTTGTTTTACATTTACAATGAAGGGAGACATTAAAACACCCGATGTTTATAGTATTGGGAAAATTTTAGTGGGTATCAAGATGAGACTTTATCTTTTTTTCTTCATGATAAAATTATTTGCGAGCCTTCTCTTCCTGCACAGACAGGAAATGAGACAACAGGAGCCATTTTGCAGTGTTGGACTACACTGGACACCATTTTAGACCATTTAGTTTTAACCCCTTTACACACCTGCTACCGTATGGAATAGTATTTTGTATTTATTTATTTGAAAGAGGTTGTTGCATAAACCAGATATTACATTTTCTGGTCAGTAAACGCTTAATAAAATCGATGAAATCCAAGAGTTATTGTACCATAAAGGCAAAATAACTGGCAAAAGTGTATTTTTTATAAATAGTTACGGTACAATAAAAATTAATCTGGCAAAAAAATTTAAATGGCTGAGGCCAGTCGAAAACCATTTTAAACCTGGATGTTAGTGGTTAGAAATAGCTAGCTTGCCTAAACATTACTAATTTGTAGTTGGTTAGCGAAGCAACAAAATCGATAAACTTAAAATAGATAAAAACAAATTAAACCTAAAACCGAAATTATACCAAGTTAACAATAACAACAACGATGTAAATATTTAAAAAAATGTGGGTTTCCTTTAACCAATAAGTGCAAGTCGTAAATTTTCCAATCACGAAACTTTTATTTTTAAAAAAATACTTTAAGCATACTTAAATTCGGAAATACAACCATAATTTCATTAAAACAAAAACAAGGCAATATATGAAATACATGTAACAGAAAAAATACAAAGGTTAAGAACATGTGCGAATCTGTGTCACATCAAATGACAAATAAATGAAATGTCTCTTTCTTTCCAAATCCAAAAGCAAAAAAAATCCGAAAAAATCTGACGCCATCTTCCTCATAAAGCAGTAGTCTCCACTTGACTGTCCAGAATTGGTTCTTTATGAAATCAAAAAGGAGAAGGGAAAACATGTAAACCGCAAATGTATTAAAGATGCGATTAAAGCTTTTTATAATAACCGCATAGCTATGGTATAACTAGATATAAAATAATCCAAGACAATTTGGTAACTATGTAACTACAGTTTTTTGTCTAGTAATGAAAGCTCGAAAATTTCAGACAATGCGTAATTTTTCGAGGTAGCTTTGTATGGTCAACTGTGATTGGCAATGTCAACATTGATTGACATGCACAACTTCACCCTGAAACAGTGTTACAACAGTAAAATGCATAATTATCCATACAAGCATGTTCGACAAAATGCTAGCAGTAGCATGCTTTCCAGATTGCCGCAGATGCTTTTATGCAACTTTTACATACAAATGCATAGACAATTTTTCACAATTTCTGAAGCATACTCAAAAACAAACACTACATAAACCTTATACACCAACATTTGGTCCACTTAATACATTACTCAAGTACTCAAACAGTAGCTTTTAAACTAACCCAAATTTAAATTAATCCCAACAACTATTACAAGAACAATGTACACAACAATTACATTTAAACACTGAAGTGCTACAACATATGTCTGTCATTAGTTAAAACCTTTATAGATTTATAGATGACTTCTAAAAGTATTTTCTCCAGACTTAATGTGATGTGTAAAAATGGTGGCTACTGTTGACGACAAGAACAAAGAGGAATCCATGTGACTATAGGAAAAGCTACATCAGCTGTCATTGAAAAATATGGATAAAAGCCAGCTGATTCACTCAAAACACTGTTATACCAGCACTATTACAATGTGTGATGTGGCATGTAAAAATGAAAAATGGCGAAAGTGTTATATTGTAGCGATTTAGAACCATTTACTGCGTCTATATTGTCTACAGGAAATCTTAACATTTTAACGTTAATAAAAGTGTTTATTAACCGAAATGATTAGGACACTAAAAAGAAAATGTTTGCAACTTCATGAGAAATTCAAGGAAAATTCATGTCCAAGTGTTTCTATTTGCAAAGATTGTTCCATCATGTAAACCAAGAAAGAAAGTTTCTTGAAAATACTTAAAAAAAGTTTAAGTATTATTTTAAAAAAACTGAAATCATATAATATTCATATAATATTGTATTATATAATATAATACAATGCCTAACATTAGCTGCACAGGAAGTCAGTAGCCTAATCTTCATTGTGTAATAACGGTTTGATAATAAACCATAATATTGAAAATTTGATAATAAATAATCAGTAAATAATATTATAATTATTAGGTGGCAGCTCAATTTAGAAAGCCCTTCACATGAAGAACATGGAGTCATGCACTGAAGGGGGCACATCATTTAGTCAAAATGGTAAAAGACCATGTTGTCCATTCCTTCATGTTTAACTATAAGGTTCTTCCTTAAAACTTATCCAAAATTCTAAAGGCAAAAGGTTGAGCCATCACTCTACATAAAGTAGAAAAAGGAACAACGTGTTTATGTAAATGTGTCATTTGCAAGTGCAAGTGACAAAAGCATTTAATGCATAAAGTATGCATCAGCCAATGAAAACCAAGGAGGCCAACTGTAACGCACGGTCAAGAAAGACGTGTAAAACAAGTTACACAGAAGTAGAATAGGCTCCACAAGAAAAGACGTCACTGATCAAGCAAGATTTCAGCTGAATACAACATTCAATGATGTGAGCACACAAGCATGCTCAGGTATTAAAGAAAAAAGCAAAGATGTGGGCAATCCAAAGTGAAACATAGCTTTCCAAGCTGTAACAGGAAGCCATTTCCAAATGAACATGTGGAAGTGCTATTCCTCTGAATTTTATTGCAGCCATCGAGTTTGTCATATTGCACAAATTTGGGAGGACTGCAGTGGTGCAGAATTACAAAAAAAAGCATATTTTAGCTGTACAATGCTCATAACCACCCCAGGTCAAATTATGAACCATTTCTGCAGGATTTTACTTGATCTGTTGGGGCCAAATGAAGCTAAAGCTGACAGACATATGAGGCAGCACTTTTGTAATACAAATACTACTGGGAGGACTTACAGAGCAGTCTTGTCTTCCTTGGACTTGTGCTGCAGCTTTCACAGGTAACTTCTGCAGGAAAAAAGACAATGACTTAGATTAGAGGTTTCAAACAAAATACGCAGTCAATCTCGTAAAGGAATAAGTTCTAAGAACAGGGCGAGGTGGTGCATTTAGAATCATTAAATAATTTACAGCATATATGACCCGTATATTAATGGTCAGAATGAAGCATTAAACACTAGCAATATAGCATTGATCCTTATAGTATGCCACTGTGTTTAACCCTAACCATGGAAACTGCAGAACTAATGCTGCATTTAAATGATGTGAACTCAAGGCTAAGCTGAAAGGTGTTGCATTCTTCACTTTAGTTAAGGTATGTTGGCAAATACGCTCTCTGTTACAGGTGAAAATGACAAACGTTTAAGATCGTCACCCTACTCAAATACTCAGGCTCACAAACCCCATTTAGACCACCATTAGAGTACCTCAGGTGTTCCAATTACAAATGGTTAGATGGGACGCAGTGTTTATTCCTGACAATAAAATGATTCATCTTTGACCACTTGTAGTTGAATTTTAATAAACGATCTTCATTCCTTGTTTAAGTAAATTATTATACCAGTATATTAATGTACAAAGTTCAAATACAAATAAATTAACCTAATAAACAGATGCTATTTTATCACATACATTGTGAAAACATGGTGTGTCACTTCAGAGTCACTTCAAATCTAATTTTTTTATTGGTTAGGTGCGAGTATTAAATTGAACAATACATTAAAAGCTAGCTACAAACCCAAAACTTGTTCTCACAAAGAATTTTGAACATTAACAAATGAAATGGTTTAAAGTTGTTTTTCCACTGATCTGCAAAAAACAATTTAAAATGCAACTTTTTTTGTTTACATTTCCCAAGGCACTACCCCCAGAGTCTTGTCTTCATTTTATTGGCTGTTGTTCATTTATGCTCTCTTGTTTTCAGGAGTACACACAACTTCTGACTGGTTGGTCAGATTTCAAACCAGTCACCGCACCAGTGACTAGCTGACTTTTAACTTTTTCTTCTTCTGTTGTAAGAGTTGCACCTTAATACCAACAGACAGCGAAGACAAACTACTATGTACCTCTGCCCAAGACACTACAACTCTCCATACCAGCAGGTGGCAGTAGTGTAAATCTGGCGTTCACACAAAGAATTTTGAAAAACTAGAACTGTTGCTATTCAAAGCAAGAAGCTTTATTCGCAAGAAGACGGACAAAGAAAGATTGAAATGGATAGAGAAAATCGCTCCATCGTTGTTCTTGTGCGCTATTTGATAAGCTAAACAGCCAACTGGAGTTGACCAACGAGCTCCGCCACCAATTCCACATCCACACGAGTAGTGCGAAAACAGCCGACACATCCAACTTAAGCTAACAGTTTTACAAAACTTAAGCCAACTGAAGCTTAAATATAGCTAATATTGTCTGTCAGCGTCAGTTACTTACTCAATTACTCAGTTACGTCAATTACTAAAGCATTTTACTAACCTGCTGGATTTAGGTATGAAAATAGTATTGTTGTATAGGGTAAACCACAAACAAAAAATGAGTTGCAATAATTTTGCCAGGTTTAACATCTAACTGCACTTCTTATAAATGTAGTTGTTAACCAAATGCATGTATCTCATGCCTCAATTCCAAAGCTAGCAACAAGCTTTGTTACATTAAAGAATAAATTACAGTCTAGATTTTCTTTGATTAGTTATTGTTTTCTTGTTAATAGCAGGAGGATAAATTACGGTCTATATAATACCAAAATTTAACAATACATCATATAACTACAAAGGCAAAGCTAAGGTAGTTACATATCAAAACAATATTTTAAGTTTAATACTTACTGCAGAAATTCTTTTCCCCATCTTTTCCTTTCTTCAGCCATTTTCTCTGAAATCAGTTATCTTTAACAACAAAAGAATTTTGCGTTAGATCGAACATTTATTCTTCAATTACATTTTGGGCACAACCTAGTGGTGACAAATGATAATAGTAATTAAAGTGCACAGGGTTGTGCCGAATTCTATCACACTACAGAAATGTAATAATATACATACACTGTCACTTACATTTTCAAGACATAACAGTGAACAAAATTCCGTCATCCTTTGTCCAGCACCGATGCCTGTATACAAAAAACATTTCGAGTGTCAGTTTGGGGTATTTAAACATTTACATTCACTATTGTATCACAATATTGTAAAGGTTTTCACACATTACATATAATTTCTTAAGCTAGCATTAATGTAAATTCAGAGTACATTACAGTGAGTGCAAAATATACATGATAAATGTACACAAGTCGATATAGAAACCTTTACTAACGGCTCATGAATTATTATTGTGCATTTCCTTTCATGTAACATTACCGAAATCATGTTAAAATGTTTTCCAGAAAACAGTGACATGTTCAGTTGTTTCTATAACCATATGCATTACCATCATATTTTATGGTTTTAAATCTTTATTGAAAGACAAATTAAAACAGTGTTACTCATCAGTTTATACTATATGCTTTTCTACATTATGATAACATTTGAAAGCAAAATCCACAATTAATTTGACATTTTTGTAATATTTATCAATTTTTTTGTAAATTGTTCGGCATTTAGTACTTAAAACAGTAGTAATCAAGTAAAAATTCAATGCACATTAATCTGTGACCAAAATGAAGAAAAACGGTAAGACAGACACAGGTTTAGGACTTTTTGTTAAAAAAATAGTCCTTTTGTGGATCACAAAGGGTTAAAAGCCAACACCCTATTATTTAACGTCGAAAAATAGAGCATAAATGTTTTCCAAAACAAAAAATACAAGTGCACAGATACATCCAAGTTCATTCTTTGATATAAGAAAGACATCAAATTGAAAAATATCACAATACCACATTTTACACAAATAATAGAATAATCTTAAAATGCAGTAAAACACCAAAATGATGTGCAAAATCCTATAGAAAGTTAACTGTTTCACAATATTCGTAATACAATAATAATATAATAATGCACACTTGAAGAAAGAATTATTTTGAAGTAATTAACACACAAATACATTGAAATATTAAAGAAAATAGTTTATTCAAAAACAGCATTTGAAATCCACATGAAGAGCCACAGAATGTTTTGCACTAGAAATTGTACCTTCAAAATCGCATTTTTACAACAACATTTCTATTGAATATGTGTTTTGTTACAAGGACATTTGTCCTCTCAAGGACAAAGGAAATTTAAAATGCGTAGACACTTAAATACTTCTTTCTCTTCCTTGTTGTCAGTCGAAATCTTCACAGTTTTGCTGTAACACAACTTTGCATCGTTTTCCTAAAAATTCACAATGTTTTGGCCTGTAAATCGTCGATTAAATCGACGAATTGTCTTTTTCCAGTACTTGGCAATGGCCCCATCATGGCCATTTTACAACACCTCGTCTAGTCCTCTCCTTTTCCACCATATTGCTGCGTCTGTATCACTAACTAACGCGTTTTAAAATTACAGTCTGTAACAAAATCTTACCCTGTTCCAACAGTGGAGAGCTGCTCTTTCATCTGAACGCATCAACGCCATTTCTTGGTTAATATTTTGGATTTTGGTGGGATCTTGTCGTTGAGACGTCGCCGCAGCACCTCTTCTCTCGTCGCTGGTGTCTCTTCTCGGTCTGTGCTGGTCGTCGTCTCCGCCTGTACTGTTATAGTGATCAGCGGACAGCCCCGAGCTTCAGCGTCAGCGCACACAACTTCCTCTCACTGCCGCATTCTGGGTAGAAGAAACGGCGTCCATTACTGTGACATTTAACGAAGGTTGTACAGTCGACCGCAAACGATGTGTTTTTTTAGCCTGTAGTGTTGACACTTCAACAGCATGTTATGATATAACGTTTTGTTATATTATAATAGAATTATAATATTTTGATATAAGTTTTGAAAACTATAAATAATCAAAATTAACACAAAATTATATCAACATGTTATGATATAACACAATGCATCCATATTCACATAAAACAGATACAATGTATATTTTAATGTAAAAAACATTATTAATACTCAACTTATACAATGCAAATTGAACCATATTGACATTACTATAATAAAACAAAAAACAACAACAATGAAGCAACGTATTGGGACATGCAAACAATATAAACATTTTTATTAACAATACAAACTTATTTTTAATAGTAATGTTTTGGTTTTATATGTGTGTTACATTAAAAATACAGAATTACTGACTAGGCCCTGGCTGTATTCTGACATAGTTTTCCTGCCATAAAATGACAACACACATGCACAAATATAAAAGCAAATGAAAAGTAAATCTATGAAAAGTAAATCTAACATTTATTTTCAGGAGTCAATGGATTGACTGTTATGATACATAATGACATATGGTACAGTTATAAATAACTCTTAGTCATAAATCTGACTCACAGCCCGTCAAATAAGTTTGTTAATGTTTGGTTTAGAGGTCTTGCTAAAGCTATTCAGCCAAGACCAGTATTTGTACGCCCCCCACAACCAATTATTTAGGCAGCATAAATTTGGTTTGGGAGTTTAATAGCTTTAAACACTTAATAGATTATATGTAAATTAAGCGTGGAAAATCAAATGGCAAAATGTTTCTGGATAACTCATTATATGTTTACCATTATATGAGCCATAGACACAGCCCCTGGTGTTACATTTAGTTAAAAGCCTAACAAACACCATACTGCATTTCTTACTAATGTCCGATTTTAGTATAATAAAGTATATCATGTTACTTTAATATAAATTCACCAGGTAGGTGATAACCTCAGATTTTCATTATATGGACACAAGGGCTGTTGTAGGGCACATTTGTATCCACTCCATAAGCTAGTCCACAGCTGGTTGCTTAGCAACTGTAACACGATTAGGTCATTGGATCCCTCCCACCTCTTCTCAGCAGTCCTGCCACGTAGACATTGGCAGAGAGACCAGGTGTCTTTTCTTATGGAAGCCATGTCTCTCAATAATTAATACAAGTAAGAGAAGTTGCATTAAAAACTGCCTAATATATACAGTCAAATGGTGTCCAAGCACAAATTTTAATGTGTTTGTATAGTTTTATTGCATTGTCTGTCTTCTGTGAGTACTTTATAAATGAAACAGTATGGTAGCATGGCCTTTTATAAATGCACATTTATGTTGTCTTAATGCAACAATACTGTAGAGGTTTTCGTTGAAGTAAAAAACACAGACACCCGTATATTAAGGAGCCCTCTTGTGGCCATCCCTATAAAGACTTTGGTGTCGTTTCTCTGGCGTAGTCTCTGGTTAGTTATCACATACGTTATGAGAAAAGCCATTCAGTTATATTGACATACAGTTGAACGGTTACTCAATAAGAGCAAAATCTGTCAGCAACTCATGCAAGACCTATAAAAATGTTCTGCATTCTGTTTTCAACTAATATTTGCATATAATTTGCAATGTATATGCTAGTGAGTGTGTAGACTGCGCCATCATGTGGCATATCTATTTAAAACCACACTGGGTACTTAACCACATACACTTTTACATCTTGACCCTTCTGTTAAACAATGTTAAACAGCACGTGTGCCTAAAGCGAACATATTGTGACATATTGTGATTTTCATTGTCACAGACAGCCAGTTTCAGACAGAGAAATTTGTAGATAGATAAACAGACAGACAAATAGAAATTAACAAACGTGATGCACAATAACGAAGGTTATTTGATGGTTATGTGCAATATGTTAAGTACATTTATCACACAGATTTTGCCATAACACTTCAACTCCTTTCAAGAAGGATTACAAAACAAGGAGATCCTTCTCCATTGACTCCCATTGGTTTCTCGCCTGGACTCGCGCTTCCGGATGTGGATTACCCGTTTCCTCCCGACGACAAGCATTCCCAGGAACACGTCCCGGATAACGGGCTGAGCTGCTTATTATTGGAGAACAGCGAATGAAACAACACACTAGACGCCGCGGCGGATCACAGAGTATGACCTTATACAAGCAAGATACTGGAGACGTTTGATGACTGACTGGGAGTTGTCGCTTATTTGACATGCCAGAAAAAATGTCAATTTTTCAACAATATTCGTCGGCCAGCTGTTACTCATATTTCGGGTTATAGACAACAGACCTTGCACCGGCTCTTACTTTTACAAGATACTAAGAAAGTGTTGAATTTAAACAATATGTGGCAGTATTGTTTTGCGATGGCTCTTATTCGTATTGCGCAGGAGGTCACCGGAGAACCACATACGCGTCCATCCTTAGCGACGCAGCTCAATTCAACATTATCGCCTCCTCGGGAACATCCATTACATAATGAAACAGATGCAACGATTGGATCTCGCATTTCTACTATTTCAAGGGATCTTCCTACAATTAAAGCAGTTTCGATTTCCATCTGCGTGTTAACAGTCTTGCTTATCACGTGTCTTGTCATAAAAATATGCAGGTAACCTATAATGTATCCTAGATTTAAATGGTGATATTTCATAGTCTAGTATTTTTGTTAGGGAATAACCTGTGTTATCTTTAATTCAGTAGCACATGCCTATTTTATAGTCTGCTGTCAGTGTTTTTACAATTATTAAGGTTATTTTGGATTACTTAATATTAACTTTACCTCGTTCTCCTCTGACTTAATCCTCAAACGTTTAAGGTAGCAGATGTCTCCCTTTATTGTACTGCTCGTATCCCTATTGAACACACATCATAACAGTTAAGTAACACATAACAAAAAGTTGTCGTCTTTTTTATCTGGCTTTATTTAGATCTGCAAAGAAGATCAGAAAAACGCGCAAGTATGACATCATCACAACACCTGCCGAGCGCGTGGAAATGGCGCCTTTAAATGAAGAAAACGACGAAGATGACGATTCAACTTTGTTCGACGTCAAATACAGGTGAGTGCTACAAAAGCCTGTTTGTTTATTATTAAATGCAGATACAAAACATTACATCGAGTTGGTTAGAAAAACAGTAAAGCAAGAAGCACTAGATCTCTACGTTAAGTTTATAAATGATGTGTATGAAGATGACATGCTAGGTTTTAATTTTATTATTCTATTTTCCTATTTGTTATATAAACAAGGTTATACCATGCTTGTATATGTATGTAAGAGTTGTCTTAACAAAGCTACACAAAGTTAAATTCATATTAAATGCTGCTGGAAACAAAACAATATCCAACACTGAAATGTCTTTAAATAAGACAAGTTTTGTGTTCGTGGTTGTTTATCGACTGTGAATGTACTTGGTGGGTGACCTCATAGGTCACAATAGAAATGGTGTTGTTGGAAGGGTTCCTGAGCCTCGAGAGCTGACTTCTCCCTTCCGTCCTTTCAATTGTTCTTTCACTAGGAATCTGCTTCCTCTTGGCTCTCTGTTTCTCAGCTTTTTATTGGCAATGAGACAACTGGCAATAAGAGTTTAATAGTGACGCAAACTAGTTTGGCAACTTTTTAGCATACAGGCAAATTGATAACGTATATTTTTTTAACCCTAATAAATGTTTCTGCTTTCTTATAGGTGAATTACATTGTGAAGTCATTGTGAGTCAGTGTTAAAGATCCCTTTAACACCTACTGGATACCCCTTCATGAGCACATTTATAGAAGAAATATGTTCCCTGCATCTTAGATTTGATTATTTGATCAGAGCATAAAGTCTTCAATGGAACCAGCTGTCAAATTATATCAAACATTTCTCAGTATGTGTTAGTATGTTATATCTCTTCCAAGATTCCAAACTACCTTCCAACATGAAATGTAACATGTTTCAAAAGTGTTTCTTTCAAGTTGACAAATCTCACTTTTAGCTTTTTCTTTCCATCTTTATCCGTTCCCTAAAAGTTTTAATTACCGCATTGTTTTTTATTTGCCAGAAACATTCCAGTGTTTTGTGGAAAGTCATGTTTATAGTTTCCTGTAAATGTTTCAGGCAGCTTAAACCTTTATGTATACACATTTTTGTTGTATCACATTGCAGCTACAGGTTCAAAATCTGATCTCTTAAATATCTGGTGTTTGAGAAAAAAATCACAGAGCTCAAATTTTAAGGTTAAATTAACTTTAATTTAACATGATTTAGCTGTGCTTAAATCAACTCAACTTTAAATGAAAAAAACAATCATACCTATATATATTGTGTGTGTGTGTGTCTTTGATCTGGTTATTTACGATGTTAAACAGATATGTTTGTTCTAATACTGAAAGTGTATTTTTATTTTTAGTGTATTCTATTATCTGTATATATTATATGCAAATTATTCCTCTGAAATAGTTTATTTTTAGAAAAATTGTATTTTGATTTGATGAGAGTAATATGTTGTAAACCTTTATATTTTGAGAATATTATGTATCTACTAACCACTAACTGTGCGTATTTACTGTATAAGGATTGAATGTATATGTGAGACAAAGTGTGGGTTTGGGAGAACATTGTTGCCATTTTGCTGCTTTCTGAGGGTTTTTTTTTACTGTGTTGGAAATGCACACCCCCTTTTCTAAATGAACTAGTTTAACAGTGGAAAACTGCAGTGCCACATGAAGGGTTTAAATAGTTTAAAGATACATTATGCTGTTATCATATCAAATGAAATTAGATGCCCTGGATGCACCAGATTTAGAGCAGCATTCTGCCTGGAACAGTAGCTTTTAAACATACTAAAGCTACACTGGTGTATTTATATAAGGTATTACAGTTTTATAATGATATTGTGACTTTACCGTAACAATAAACTCCTAATGTCATTTAAAGGGACTGATGTCAGAAGTCTAATAAAAATGTTATTGGATATCTAATACTGATAATAATGTTTATTGAATTACAACTGAATTAAGTAACTGTTCTTGTCTGACTAGAACCTGAAGTCAAATATGTGACTGATAAAGA
>JBAJNP010002462.1:0-47919 GCA_036877545.1 Yasuhikotakia modesta
AACAATTTTAGGTTGTAAAATTGATGGAATTTGTTTATACAGAAAAACATTAAATATGTTGTTTTGAAAGTTGTAGGAAGTGTTTTAAACATTATTCATCTTGTTGTGTGGATATTATTAAAACGTTTTGTAAGGCTAACAACATAAGCACACACTTTTCTCTAAATCAGTAACCAATGTGTGTCGTCCATATCAGCACAGCTTGTGGCCTGCATGAGGAATGTATTGATCGGCTGAGCAAACGTATTGTGGAGTTTGTTTACTGGAGATGACACATGGCCAGGTAAATTCTTGGGTGTGTCTTCCAGGTGTTGTTTGCACACACTTGGAAGAATGCTGAAGGTTAGTTTGTTACGCCAGGGCCTTGAGGAGTTTTCTGCAGAGACTGGTGGATTTACAGCTGTTTGCCGTTCATCTGCGGTGAGGATGTGGCAGAGGGCAACCGTTCCAAACCCACCGGCTATGCTGATTGGTCCTGACACGACCGCCAGCGAGCTCTCGATCCCTATCTGTTACAGCTGCGAAAAGAATGCGAGTTTGTTTGGTGAGGCGCGTTTGTTTTTGTTTGACATTTGTAACACGCTGGGCTGCACTCAGCTGAGTTTTTGTGAGGTTAGATGAAGAGCTCTTTAATTCTTTGGATGGTTGGCATATAATTGTCAATAACTGTTAGCGGGGCATTTGTGCTCTAATAAAAGAGGTATTTTCATCTCTCTTTTGTTTTTTATTGTTAGGTGTGTGTGTGTTTATATTTTTCTTTTTTAAAAGACAAGATGTCAGTTATGACCTGACAAATGGGTCGCTAAATAGTATAATATATTTAGCTGTGTATTTAGGCAGCAAAACAAAGCAGGCAAGTGTTTTGAGATAACATATATATAACTGTAAAGATGCATTACTAGCACTATTTTATCAGAATAATATTACATGACGTTTTCGTAGCCTTTGGTTGGTTTTTAATTCTAGTTGTGTGAGTTTGTTGAAGTTAGGGTGTGTTAAGAAAACAAGAAAAGGGTCAAAATGTTCTATGTCTGCAGCATCCAGGTCATTTTAACTGTGTGTGTGTGTGTGGCTGCTGTGAGGATCTCAGAATGCCAGATGGTGCTTGTTAAACTCCAAAAGCTCTCCCACTCTCGACTGGAGCTCTGCGGTGAGGACCACATGCTGTCTGGAATGACCAGCCTCGATTCAGACAGGCAGAATTCTCCAACACCCAACGCTACCTGCTGCTCCGCTTTCTCACAGGCCTTTCAGTCCGTCTTTTAAGTCCAGCATGTAGTCGGATTCTCCCGGTGAATGAAGGTTACTGCTTGAGCGCGAGAAGAAATTAGTTCAGCTTGGGGGACAATGCAGAAGGCCTCATTCCACAAAGCTACCGCTGTTCAAAGCCACAGAAGAAAGAAATTGAATGAGAAAAACAAGGAGGCAGTGTGTTTCCATCGCCGTGGTCCGGTTCTAGTCAGGCTGTGAAAGACCCTCCATGGCTTTGCTTTCAGTGACCTTAAAGAATCTGAGATGGATTTGAAGTTACGTCATTGATTTCTGTTGATTCTTGAGCTTGTTGTGTGTGTGTGTGTCTGTGTGTGAAACGAGTCTCTGCACGTTTATTCGGCCCGGTCCTGTTCTGCAAATGTGTTTTTGTGTTTTTAGAGTCGTCAGCGGGAAGCTGCACAAACCTGAACCGCAAAAATCGAAACCTCTGTCAAGCGAAGCGGCCGTCAAAGTTTCAGCGTGTTGCCATTTGCCCTGCAGCTGTTTGCTGAAACGATCGAGCCGCTTCTGTATTATTCAGATTTTAATTAAACGAGGCGCTATACCAACTCGCCCTGTATTTCGTTCTTAAACCCTCATTGATGTGCATGAAAAGGAGGATTTGTGTCCGAACAAAAGGCTTACATAAACTTTCAACTCCACTTTTTTGGCTGCTAGCTGATGATCTTTGTTCCAGTAAGGCTTTTTTGGGTCAGGGCCAAAAGTTCTGCTGTTTAAGGACTGAAGGGTTGGAGGTTAATTTACCCCACGGTCGTGTTTAAGGTGCCCCCATATAAGCTTCTATTACGCATAAGATTGGAGCCGTTTGTGGTTGATGTGTCACATGGAAGACATTAAATGGGTTAAAATTAGGATAACTTACCCTTAACACAACTCATTAGCCCAAATAGTTGGGTTCCTTGTAAAAGAAAAGTGTGCATTTAAATCCTGAAACTCAGATTCGTCTCAAACTGTTGCTGTTGTTTGTTGCTGAATAGTTGTGCTTAGACCAGCTAACAGAAACGTTGGGTTCTGAAACGTTCTTTAAAGATCTCTGTCATCAGAAACATTTTTGTAAGTTGAATGTATATATCATATGTAATGGATTATTTTCTTAAGTTGTTAGTGGCACTTTTAAAAAAATTAAATAGTTTTTTAATAACATTAATACAACATCTAAGCAGTAAACATTTTCCTTGTTTTTTAACTTTTTATTACTTAATGGAAAAGTGATCTATCACACTTTTGCAGCCATACCACAAAATGCAGTTCATACTTGCATGCTATTTACACTTGTGTATTTCAGACCCAGAAGGTGTAAGAGGACAGGACTTCAGAGAGCCGTTTGACTATGAGGCAAAATATGGCAATAATAATCCACGCCTGTCTCCTTCATTCCTGTGGTCCCAGCTGAGGATGAGGGAGATTCCAGTTGTCAGTACATGAGATTCCATGTTCATAGAGTGTTATAAGACTTTATCTCTCATTCAACCAGATGCCACAAACTCAAACGCAGTCAGTCATGTAGCAGATGCGGATTGTCTGTCTGTTTTTGTCCCCTTGCGTCTCATTTTAGCAGCTGATGTCAGTTATCCAGGGCAAAAACAAGTGTTCTCTCATAAAAGCGAGGGGAAAGAATTTGTCTTCTCGTTGGAGGTCACAAAACGAGAGTTTTTAGCCTAAACTTATGCAGTTTCTTTCTTTGTAAAGTCCCAGCCATGAAACTGACAAAAGCTTGACAAGTTTTGGCAGAAAACTTGCATTCCTTATAAAAGCCGCCGGCTAGAGGTCATTTTTCCTTAACAAAACACTCAGGAAGTCGTAGCTGGGCAGTTTCGTAATGTAAATGAAGGAAATGTGAGTTATTGTGTTCTGACCCGTTCTGTGGCTCTTTCTCACGGGCCTGTTTCCCTGTGTGCTCGCAGCTGGGGGCCGTGTTTGTTTGGTAAACACCTGGAAGTTATATTAACCCAAATGTTAAAGGTCAGTTACTGTATTCCCCTCAGACGCCCCCCGGGGGTTCTTTTAGCCTGTGCCCACACTGCTGTGAGGATTTTAGGCCTTTCTTTTTGTTTGTTTATTGTTTTTGTTCGATCTCTCATTGGGTCTGTTCTACTTTCCTTCTTTCCCACCCTCATGTTCTCGCAGGTGTGGTTTGCGCAGTGTAGGTTTTGTTTTGATGTTTCTTGTCTGTGAAATCGCATGAAAATATTATGAGCTCAGCTCAGCTGGTTTCCGCAGCTCAAACAGAAGAGCATTTAGCGCTAGCGTCTCAAAAGTTGTGGGTCCGATTTCTAGAGAAATTAGTTTAAATGCACCGTACGTTGTTTTGGGTTTTTAAGGCGTTTACCAAATGCATAACTGTAAAATATGGAGCTACGTTGGCCAAGATGTAAACATCTCTCAGTTTAAGTGTTAAAATGTGGTTCAGCGTTTATAAAAAAACATCAAAAGCCACTGTGTTCAGTTCCATTAATGAGTTGCACTTAATACTCTTCAAACTGTTTGGAGATCAGTTACCCATACGGTGTCTATCTACAGTTACTGCTTCAGCACTAGCCAATCCGACGCTCAGCTTTTGTCTACGATGTCATCTTAAAAATGAAAAGCATGTTTTGGTCTGTCTGCCTGTATGTTGATCAGATTTCCAGGCGCTTAACATCCGTGTGACACAGTCTCGCAGTTTTCCTGCACGTTTGGAATAATGCTGAGGTGTTTGTGGAATGTCGGGCACAGGAGTGCATTGGCTGTTGTTGTTATAGTGCCTCCAGCGCTGGAATGCGTGAGCGCCAAGGCGACTCCGATTTGACTCCTAACAAGGGAAGGGAAACGAACGCAGGACCCACGAGCAGCGTACATGAGGAATGTAGGTGAGATCCGTGCTGGCACTAAAAAACACTGACAGCATTTAACAGGGTGTTGCCCATGTAGGGTGTTCACTGGGACGGATGTCAAAACCATCAAGTTCTGCTGGGTTAGACACCCTACTGACATTCCAGATCTCTCTTACTTAATCCTTCTGTCAAAGTCGTGCCTTTGTTTTGCAGTCCAACCCAGGAGCTAATGAAGGCTGTAATTGGACGGGACAGAAGGCAATAATCGTTAGGTGTAACCTTGTAGCATTGATTTTGGACTTAAGAGCTCACGGCTGTATGTGCTGATATGAGCTGAAATTGTTCTTTGTTTTATAGAATGGGAAAACAGTGAAAAATGATAATGCAACATGTTTGTTGTTAGCATAACATTTTGAGCTATGCTTTTATATTTTTGTATTTCCTGATGTTCCTTATTTGAATATATTTAAAATCTTCAGTTTATTGGCAGATTTTGAACCCTGCTGTATGTGGGCTGGCAGGGTGAGAACATTGCTGTACTCTGTCAGGGTGTTGACCCTTTTTCCGGCATTGTTTTGATCTGTTTCACACCACACTGCAAAGTCCTTGTCCCAGAAAAGCCTCGAACAAAGCTGCTGTCCCTGTCACTCATCTGAGGTGGGGGAACATTTAAGTAACGCTCTGCTAATGTAAATCTTGTTTCCTGAGAAAACAGAACATCAAAATGTTCTAGATTTGCAGTCAAACATTTACATAAATGTCAGCTTCTCACTGTGCTTTAAATAATTTGGTTTATATACCTAGTCATGAATCATCAAGAAACACAATTTTAGGTTGTTTTCCTAACATCTCCTTTAATGTTCTAGGAACACAAACCTGTCAGTTATGAAGTGGATCCTTCCAAAAAAGGAAAAGAAAACCGCTTTAGTTGAAATATTCTGTCACATCTTTGACGGTACCAAACATCAGGCAACCTGGAACTCCTTTTAACCTCTGGAGCTGCTGGAAGTGATGGACAGGCCGGTGTGATTACAGTCCCCTGTATGGCTCCAGCTGTCTAAATAGATTGGGTCAGTGTGGCATTGCGGTGGGTGATGATAGCGGTGATGAGTTTTGCTGTTGGTCCAGCACGGCGCATGTGAGCGCGTCTAAAAGCAGGAGACCGCTTTATAATGGTGAGCAATGACCAGTACCGGAACTGCAGCTGGATGGAGGGCGACACATGGGACAGGATTGGCCATTTGCCTGTCTCTGAAGCTCAGCAGGGGATTGTGGGAGGGAAGCTTTCAGATGTGCAATTTGTTGTTCTCTCAAGCTCTTGCTCGTTGTCCCCCGCAGCGACGGCCAACAGTGAGGTCTTATTTTCCCTCCTCTGGGTTTTTTTGAGGTTTGGATGCGTCTGATTGGTTGAGGATCGATGATGGTGTCGTATTGTGTTTTCTGAAGACAATGTGGACATTCACATTTACATTATTATAATTATTATTACTATTGCTATTAAGAAAACATGTTTGAAAACAGGTGTTTGTTTCATTGTAGGGATCACACTGATGTTGTTTGTTTAACAGATCTTCATATGAGGTCTGTAAATCTTTAAAAACACACAGCTGTGCCAAAAACAAGTAAATAATTGATTGTGTTATTTGCCATCCGTTAAATGAATCCAGTGACTCTATCGGGTTCAAGTTGCATGAATTGTCAGCATTTAACTTGGTTTTGCTGGGTAAATCTCACAAAGAGATGCCAGATATTTCAAGTACTCCAAAGTCACAAGAGAAACAGTAAGATTATATATAAAAAGAGAATTATATAAGAGAATTAAGCCCACTCTGAGACAAAGTTGACATTTCCTTCCCTGAATTCTTATTGCTGTAAGAAAAATCTCTGTACTGTATTACAGTAATGAGAAACACCCTGTTTGTTTCCTCATGTGTTTCCTCATTGAGAATATGAGAATAAATGTCATGAAATTAATGTCACAATGCAAAACATCTTCAGTCCTAAAAGCTTTATTTTTAACAGAATATGCTATTTCTATCTTGTGAGTTTTGGGTAAAATCTGACCCAGATTTTCTTTTAGCGTGTGAGGAGAGATTGAATTTTTCATTTGACGTGATACGAAGACTTGTGTTTTGTAAAGGAGAGGCGGCGTACATGATTTTTCCACCTTCATGTACTATTGAACAGTGTTTTTTAAAAATTAAACGCATTGTCATTTGTGCACAAGCTGTATATTCTTATTTTGAGAGCTGGTTCTATGTTTAGCTTCACAGTTCCTCTCTGTTCATCAGTCCCGTGTGCACTTCAAGGCCATTTTGAGCTCAGCTGGAGGGTTTTTGTATCACAGAGCTTTTGGGTTTTACATTTTTCATGACACTTGCGTTTGGAAAAGCAATAATCCCACCGTATCTCTTCTGAGAATGACGTTGTCGCTGTGACCAAATGTCACACCTTTTGATGAATATTTAATAAAGATGCTTTGCTGTATGAAATATCCACTGGTGCGGCGCTTAGAGATTCGCCATGGATGTGCAGCTTTCACAGAAATCAATGATGTTTGTGAATTTGTCTCTTGAAATCACCCTCAGCCTGACAAATCTAGACAACCGATGAAACGGAAAGTTGCATCAAAAACAGATTTGCAATCTGATGGGAGATTCTGGTAACATCATTATTATTTCTTGGAAGTAACATGTACGATTGAATTGTGTATTATATAAGTAAACAGGGTCAGTTTGATTTAATGTTGGTTTTAAATTACTGCTGTAGGTCCAGTGATGATTTTCTGTAAACTGATAAAGAGTTAAAACTTCATTGCTGTGTGCAGCTGGCAGAGACGAGGGAGGGTTAAAGTTTGTGAGGTATTGGGGTCAGCGTGCATGTAACGGACGGACAGCGCGTCCAAAAACACATTATTAATAAACGGCAGTTTAATCAGCTTGCTTTTCAGAAGATTATATTTTAGGCTGGCAAATCTCACAGCTGAACGTTTCATGGCAGAGGTTTTAAAGGACTGAAAAATCACATTCTCTGCATTGGACTTTATTTTCCAGGAATGATGTAGTTACTGAAAGAAGGTTCATTGAATTTAATCAACTGATTCTCAACTTTTTTTAAACCTCACAAAAATGTTACAATTGTTTATACAGTTATTTGCATTTTACTGTATTTAGCGTTTAGCTCTGTTTTTCCTCTAAGGTTGTTCAAATGGTGTGTTAAGGTAAATAATAATGTATTTTATATTTTTGTTGTAAAATGTTTGCTCTGATTTTTCAGTTATGATTATGTCTGTTTACATTAGGGGATATTTCCTGAATCGGTTTACCAGAGGAGCGAGTCCAGATATGAGCTCACTAATGCATTTTACATTTAGTTATTTATTTCCGATTTGTTAGCGTGCAAAGGTCAGAAAGCATTACGTTGTTTTCTACTCTCAACAGAACACATGCATTGCGGTAGAAAATGTCCTCTCAGAACCCTTATTAAATTAATTGGCCTTTTTGCTGATGCTTTGTTCTGTTGAGGTTTTCGAGTGCTTTTGCATTCGTCCAAGGTCACACTAGTGTCTCTCTTTCCCAAATGGATTCTCTAATGATCTCTCTCTCTTTTTCTTGTTTCCTCCAGAGCATCGGAAGCATTCCACCTGGCTTTGTTAGGCCTACATGCCTGTTAAATGACCGTGTCTCCTGCTTGCCCTCCTGTGGAGTGAGCAGTTGTCCTTGACAGTGAAACTGAGATAAAGAGATCTTTTCTCCTCCTATGGATTACAGACCCGTGGGTCTTCACACCCTGACGTGGGTCAGTCGTTATTCACATCCTTCCTCCTGCGCTGTCGAGCTCCTTCGCTGTTCTGTAAAATGCTGGAGTTGGAATTTCTGGTCAGGATGAATTAAGGTCAGATATGAATGTCCCTAATTTCAGGACAAAAGAAGTAGCAGACGAGGCCATAGAAGCTTGAGAATACAGGCGCCTCACCTTCAAGATGCAGAGCGGTGATTTATTTGCCAAAAAGCTTCAAGCCTTGAATGGGAATATGGGACCTCCCAGCGCAAACGCCCAAGGAACACCAGCAGTGCCCAAGATGGGGGTCCGAGCAAGAGTTTCTGATTGGCCACAGAGGAAGGATGGCAACCAGGTTCCGCCGCCCAGGTACGACAGCTTGATGTCAACCTTTCAGAACGGTGTTCCCAGCCAAACAGCAGAGGATGCTGTCAAGCAGAGTCCAGGTTCTCCTCCCAGCGCCAGTTTCCTGGAGGCCAAATATGGACTTGGAGAGCTTCTGAGCCATTCCCCTGGCAATGTGCGCCGCCCTCTTCAAAAAAGGAGCAATAGCGATGTCACCATTAGTGATGTAGGGGCGGAGGACGTGGATCAGACAGCCGTCAACCCCAATACGGGCGCTTCTCTGCACCGTGAGTATGGAAGCACATCTTCCATTCATCGCCAGGGTTTGCCTGATGAAGGGTTCCTGACCAATGTGAAAGGGTTCCAGACGGAGCCCTCAGAGCAGCCTAGCGCACCACCACCACACGTCTTTCCAGAGTTTCGTCGGTATGAGCCTGCCATCTCTCCCAGTCTCCAGACGGCAGCACAGATAGCGAGAGGTGACATCCTCTGCATTCCTAACTACTCTGACTATGTAGACAGTTCTCTCTTCTACAGCCGTGAGAGGGAGAAATCCTTCTTACAGCGACAAAAGACTGAAAAGTGTGAGACGTCTATTTTCCGCAGGCTAAAGACCATGAAGGGTGACCAGCGTCAGCTGACTGGACATGACGACTGCAGCAGACACGGACGTCCCTTGAGTTTTCAGAGATGTTTTGCTCACTATGATGTCCAGAGCGTGCTCTTCAACATTAGTGAGGCTGTTGCTAATCGTGCCAACCTTGCACGACGGAAAAATATTACCACGGGAGCTTCTGCAGCGTCCCAACACCAAGCCGGTGGGGAGAATTCTGATCCTTTGCCTCTGTGCGAGTCCCCTTTGGACCCTTGTGAGGAATTTGGACAAAAACCAGGCAGTGACCCTGATGAAGGGGACGGGAAGAGCAACGCTATGGTGCTCAGCTGCCCCTATTTCCGTAATGAGATTGGTGGTGAAGGAGAGAGAAAACTGGGCAACACCAAATCTATCAATGTTCCCCACAGCAGTGCAGGTGAAACTTACTCTATTGAGTCCACTATGAGTTCTCACTGCACCAACGCTGGGGTTTCTGTGTTAGAATTGCACCGTGAGAATTACGCCTCTCGTGAGAACTATGCTGTTCCACGAGATTGTCTGAAACGCTACATCATTGAACACATCGACATGGGAGCGTATTACTACCACAAATTCTTCTTCAACAAAGGTGAGATTCAAAGTTATTATTGTCTATTATTGTGTATGGTGTAAAAATTTAAGCATGGGTGAGATCTCTTCTAACTTGGACCTGTTTTTGTTATCTTTCCTTTCAGAGCACCAGAACTACTTTGGACTTGATGAGAACTTGGGCCCGGTAGCGGTGAGCATACGCAGAGAGAAGCTGGAGGAGGGGAAGGAAGGAGCGCAGTATAATTATAGGGTCATCTTCAGGACCAGTGAGGTACGCCTGCATCTCACAAACCCTCTTTAAAACACCTGGTGAATGGATGGTTCACCCAAATAAAAATCTTCAATCATCAACTCACCCTCAAGTCATTTAAAGCCTGTATGAGTTTCTGCTTTTGTGGAACACCATATTTTTCCAGACACAAAACCACTGAGTCATTTCTCAAAATATATTCTCTTGTGTTCCAGAGAAGAAAAAAGTCATACAGGTTTGAAATGACATCAGAATGAGAAAAGGATGGGGACATTGTTTTTAGTTAAAAATTCAGGTGAACTTTCCATTAATTAGAAATTTGTAGCTCCATTTAGGTCAGTGAATAAATAATAAAAAAAAACTGTAAAATAACACCAATGGAGGCATGTGTATATTAAAGATACGTTTTATAGTTAATTAAGTATAAATGCAATGTTTAATCCTCTAAACAAGCAAGATACTAAAATACACCCATTTGAAAAATGTTCTCCTTTTTAAACGAATGCATTAAATCTCAATTTATTGTTTTCATTAATTTTGCTCGTTTCTGAAACGCAATAAAAAGTTAAATAAAGAGAGAGTGACTTTCTGCATGCTTTTATCAGAAAACAAGTGGACTTCTCATTAATCTATAATTGATTTCCACCTTTCCTCCTAAGTGCAGTTCCCATGAACTCCTCAGAATACCAATAAGATCTGCCTCAATAACACCATTGATTGTTTGAAAACTCGCAGATGATGGATGACGTCTGTGGTTTGCGATTGATTTTTCCATGTACGGTGATGTAAATGACTGTACTACATGATTCTCCCAGCTGTAATGACGTTCCAACGGTCTCAAGCAGTCCAAGCTTTCGGAATGGCAGGAGATCTTTCATACGGGACTTGCCAGGGATTTTCCTAAGCGTGACTGAACCTGTGGCTGAGCTTACAATAGCTCTCTTGCTGAAAGCCAAACTATTACTTCAGCATCCTCGCAGTTAGCTGAGCTCAATAATTCATCGTAAGGTTTGTGTAGCTGGATTTAGTTGCATGGTTTGATTTAGTGGCACTTTGGAAAAGTGCTGTGCCATTTTAAAGAGGACTAGAATGGTTTATCCATATGTTCGTGAGAGGATTTGAGCATGCTATGAAATATCCAAAATAAACTTTTTGAAACTTGTTTTTTTTTGCCAGTGGTGGTTGAATTAATCCTTCACCAAGACCCACTGTTGCTGCGTACGAGCCATGACGCTTCCATTATCAGTTTGTGTTCTCCCTGAGGAAATAATGAATCATTTACAGTTTATTTCAGTCAGGAACAGTTTGGGGTTAAAACGACTCACAGGCTCAGTTTGGGACACTGATGTTTTATAAATTCATTGATTGGTTGCAACCAACGTCTCTCCTCAGCTCACCACCTTACGAGGGTCAATCCTGGAGGACGGTGTCCCCTCCACAGCGAAGCACGGGACATCTCGTGGTCTCCCTCTGAAGGAGGTTCTGGAGTATGTGGTTCCAGAGCTGAACATTCAGTGCCTCAGACTGGCCATCGGGTCGCCCAGAGTCCCAGAACAGCTGCTGAAACTGGATCAGCAGAGGGTGAGTTCTGCACCAGAACCCTACCATCGGTTTCACAGTGTGTTGTGTTCCTGTAGCTCAGCTGGGAGAGCATTGCGTTAGCAACGCAGAGGTCATGGGTTTAATTCCCACAGAACACATGCTCATGGAATGTACATCTTGCAGTTTAAGTCACTGTTGTGGTTCTGCCTAAGTCAGCTAGAATGAAGTATTTGCACATATTGTATGTATGTTGAAGTCATAGGGAGTCACACTGACATTTTCCAGACCCTATAGTTTAAAATATGAATCATTATTATAATTTAACATTTGGAATGTGTGTAAGTTGAAGACATAAATTTGGTGCTCAGTGTTGTAGGTTTGTTCTGTTTGTTGTGCTAGCAGAGATTTACATAAAGGCTTATCATAACTGTTGCTATGACTGGGGCGCTGCATTGACCAATCAGCATGCAGGGCTCTGACTGTCCGTTTTACAAATCCTCAATATTAAGTGATTAAATGTGTTTAATTTATGGTAACGCCATTTTGGGAGTAAGAGACAGTTTAGCTAACACAAAGTGACAGAGAGGAAGAAGCATTCAGTTTTAAGGATGAGTCACAGAATGCAGTCTGCAGTCTCATGAACCGTACGTGTCCACAAAAGCTTGTAATTACTGAGACATAATCAAGTGGAGGTTTATGAAACCATCAATTATATCCTTCATACGTCCCATTCGCTTAGAGTTTTAATGCATCCATATAAACACAGAAACAGATGTTTTAACCCCGCTGACGATGTGACGCTTTAAATGCTGTTGTTTATTTGAAGCTTCAGTGAGATGAAGCTTGTAAAGAGGTTTCTTCAGGCAAGGAGACGATCAGGTGCTGATGGCATCGAAACGTTTCCACTTTGAGGGTTCCAATTGCTTGCAAGTCAGAATGAGATGGTGTTTCACCGAAGGAACCTCTTTAGGAAGAGAAAGATATCATTACTTATTGACAGGCCTGGATCCGTCCACACAAGTTTCTGGTAAAACCCGGGAGATGAGCAGTTTTGTCCGTAAATTGATCGAGAGAAATTTGAGAGGCGGTAAAAGGCTTGAACGATTTTGCACGACAACCGGAGGGAAAAATTCTGCAGGAGTGAACCTTCAGAACAGGGTCTGCATTGAGAGAGAGGTTAGCTGCTAAATTCACGTCTAACGATTGTAAATTAAATTTAGTTTCCTCAAGTCAATCAAGGTTCATGCATTTCGTTTTAAGGGACCGAGAGTGAAAATTAACATTAAGAGTCATTTTACGATGGACAGAAGGAAAATCGTTGCCCCCCCACTGGATTGCTATGACAACCACCTAGCCACACATAATGGCCACTCGACCTGTTTGAGTCACTACCAGCAGATCTTACAGTGAAAAGAAAAGAAAGTCATTGTGCGTCTCATGCTTGCTTTCATCCATCTTTGTCTGTTTCTTTATCTCACCACCGTAAGCCCCCCGTACCCCCCACACTTTTAAAATAGCTGTTTTCCCCCCCTTTTACCCACTAGAAAATGTTGGTGGCATTTTTATGGCACAAAAGGCAAAGCAATTGTCAGAATAGCACTAAAATTGCTTCTACCGTTTTTTGAAATCTGTATGGGGTGGGAATTATGGGGGGTGTGGAAAAATTACCATAGACCTTAAAAATTCTTGCCTCTGTCCCCTGCTGTAGTTCTGTGTGACATGCTGTGAATGTTAAGTGTGTTTTACATTCTGTACATAGGCTGTTATATTTGTCCGGATAAATGACCCGGTGCAGTATGGCTTGTCTGTTTGCCTGGGTGAAGACCAGTAGTGTGTGTGTGTGTGTGTGGTGGGGTGTATGTATGTATGTGTGTGTGGTGAGGTGTATGTATGTGTGTGTATTGTGTGTGTGGTGGGGTGTATGTGTGTGTTGTGTGTGTGGTGGGGTGTGTGTGTGTGTGTGTCTCATGCATAATGCAGCAGGGAAAGCTGAGGACAGTCTACTTGTCAGTATAGTCTTTTATGGGTCAGACTTCTGCGTAGATTAATGGCACTTAACATGACTGGATGGCCACTTACAGCAGATGATGCAGATTACCATACTGTGACCATGTGTTCCAGGAGTGCTTTTTGATGATGTCATGTCGTTGAAAGGTATAATAGCTAGAGCACTTCCTCCATAAACTCTTGTGGGGTCAAATGTTGGAAGATTTTAATTTTTTAGACTGTAGCAAAAAGGTTCTTCATTCTGTTATGTAATAAACTCTGCCGTATAACACGTCAGGCTAATGTACAGTCAGTTCATTATTATTAAATAAATAGGTCCAGTACTGATGAACTGTACACGGTCAATTATCAAGCAAATAAAAACATGGACATGAAATATTGATTTGATTCTGTTTTTCTGTATGTGAGAATAGAACCATTGCAGAAGGATTTGCATTATTTGCCAAGGACAAATATTTTATTTTTCAGGCTTTGAAGAGTGAAATCTGAGAATGTTAAACCTCTCACATCACGTATTTAAAGGTTAGAGCTGATTATTTTTTATCCGTTTGTAATTTGCAGCTGAGCTACCAGCGTAAGGTGGGCATCCTGTACTGTCAGGCGGGTCAGAGCACTGAGGAGGAGATGTACAACAACGAGAGCGGAAGTCCCGCGTTGGAGGAGTTTCTCGATCTTCTGGGGCAGAAGGTCCGTCTGAAGGGCTTCAATAAGTTCAGAGCGCAGCTGGACAACAAGAGTGAGTCTTCAGATGTTTGGATGAGATCAGGTTCATTTGTAAAATGGCTTCTGCTAATGCCACACTTGTTCTTGGTCAGTTATTGTATGTAGGCCATTGCTCAGTGTCTCATAATCTCTTGGCTCATCTGCAGATGAGCCATTTGCAAATAAGTGCAGCCAGGAAAACTCATTTTGCATGTGTGTTTATTTAGCTGTGTTGTTTTGTGTGTGTGTGTGTGTGATTATAATCTCTTCTCCTGTACAGCGGACTCCACCGGCACTCACTCTCTCTACACCACCTACAAAGACTTTGAACTGATGTTTCATGTCTCCACAATGCTGCCCTACACGCCCAACAACAGACAACAAGTGAGTGTGGCATCACCTACTCGCTTCCTTTATTATCATTCTAATGATGTTTAAAGTGACGGTTCGCTCAATTTTAAATTCTGTCATTTACTCGTTCTCTACAATGGAGCTTTAATGGATGCCATTTTGTTTGGGGAAAAGGTTATTAAAACGCTAAACATACGTTCCACAGATGATGGAAGGAAAATCAAAGGTGTTTTGAACTACGTGAGCGTATGATGACAATGATTAGATGTGCTGTATTATAAGGGTGTGTATTGGACATGCGGTCGGGTCCCTCTGTTAAGGCTGTATTATACACACTTCAACAAGCACCTGTGCAAATGAGATTCAGAGCTGTGTGATCAGTTTCTCGTGCTCTTCACAAGCCCTGTGAACTCTTTCAGCCTCCATCGCCTCTCTGTTCGAGTGGTCGGTCTTGATCTGTGCATCTTTACAGACCCCGCAGAACCCGGACCATTTGTCCTGCGTCCCGCTAATTGTAAACACTTGAGCAGACAGGCCACGTTGTCATGGCAACCATCTGAATGCCCCATCGCGCAACAAAACGCTCCCTTTCCAAGACAGGGAACAGATTCTGTGTCTTGAGTAATTAGTGAGACGCATCAGGAATAATGAACGGGAAATGTGTGGCTTTTTAAGCGTTTAAGATCTTAATGGGCAATTCAATTTATTCGGTGGAGTAAATTTGAAAGATTTATTTCCTTTCTACAATGTGTGTGTTTTTTTTTTAATGGAGGCAGATTAGTTTACCCACGTGACTGTGTGTGTGTGTGTGTGTGTGTGTGTGTTTGTGTTTTCATTTTTTTTTATTGCTGCAATCTGTAATTTTTGCCTACAGCACCATCTCTGTCTGGACCATAAACTTGAAGGTTCATGTTCATTTTGTGGGTTAAAGTAAAATTAAACCAAACTAACATTTTATGGAAAATTAGAGCAACAACTTCAGTTATAACTCATTATTGTAAACCTCTTAACTTTTGTGAATCAGGTTAAAATGTGTTTACATTTTTATATTATGAATTATAGAGAATTATATTATAATGATAGTTTATCTTACAAAAAGGTACAAATTGAAGTTTTTTTTACAGCCTACTCATATAGAAATGTGAACACTGAAATAAATTTCTTGCTGTTATCTGTATTATTCAGCTACTGAGGAAGAGGCACATTGGAAACGACATCGTCACCATCATTTTCCAAGAACCAGGAGCTTTTCCTTTCACACCCCAAAACATCCGCTCTCACTTCCAACACGTCTTCATCATCGTCAAAGTTCACAACCCCTGCACAGAGCATGTGTGCTACAGGTAACAATATCATAAGATCTGATATGTGACACCACTAACACACGTTTAAAAGTAGACTGTCAATAATCTGTTTGAGTCTAGCCTTTATTTCCCTGTAAAGCACATGATATAATGGCTCATGCTTTGCAGAACTAAATACTGTTTCTGTGTCAGACCAGCCCATTATGACCAAATCCAATTTTGTAAATGAAAGATTTCATCTTGAGGATGGTAGACAAAGATGCTTTCCAAACAGCTCGGTGACAGTTAGATTTGACCCCTCAGAACGACAGAGAGGATTAAAGGATAAGATCGAAGGGAATTCAATTTCCAGTCTTATTTACTCAGTGTGTGTCTCTTAAGCTTCTTCAGTGTAACGTTCCAGAGAAACCGAGAAAGCTTAGAAACTGTCTCACAGGAAAATTAGCCATTTCATCTCCTGGCTGATGAGATACTACAGGAAGATTTTAGAACCGGTGTCAAAGTTTAAAGTCCAGCGGAAATCATTTTTTGCCACATAGGTCCCACCTGGTTTTAACCACGTTCTTTATTATATGTTAAAGTTCATTGTCAGGGGTCAGGGTGTGTGAAAAACATCTAGAGAGGTTTCAGAAAGAGTTTTTCTATTAAGAAAGAAAAAGCACTAATTTCAAATTGTTTCACTTGTTTGATGTGCCGGTTTGAAACAACATGTTAACATAATGTGTAACAAAAAACGAAACATTTTTAAGTTAATCTTCAGTTAAAAAGAAATTTCATTAAAAAGTCAACTCAATTTAGTTTTTGTCCAACAGTGTTTCAGTCGCCAGATCCAAAGATGTGCCAGCGTTCGGTCCTCCCATACCCAAAGGAGTCATGTTCCCAAAGTCTGCTGTGTTCCGGGACTTCCTGTTGGCTAAAGTGATAAACGGCGAAAACGGGGCGCACAAATCTGAGAAGTTCCGCGCCATGGCGACACGCACCCGCCAGGAATACCTCAAAGACCTGGCGGAGAACTTTGCTAGCGCCACGCCGGTGGACGCCTCAGGAGCAAAGTTCAGCTTCATTACCCTTGGCGCCAAAAGGAAGGAACGTAGCCGACCGAGAATCAACGCTCATTTGCAAAGCACGGGAGCCATCACATGGTCGGTGGTTGCCCGAGACAACAACCAGTCGACTGACATCGGTTGTCTTCTGGCCATCTCTCGAGAGTTTGTGGTGCTCATCGAGGAAGCTTCCAAGGAAGTGGTTTTCAACTGTTACTGCCGGGACGTGATTGGCTGGGGCTCTTCTTCTATGGCTGGCAGAGTGAAGCTGTTTTACGAGCGTGGCGATTGCGTGGTGTTCTCCGTGCAGGACGGATGTCCAGAAGAAGTACGAGAGGTCACGCAACGATTAGAGGTATGCGCTGGAGATCACAAAAAAGGCTTGAGTTATCTTTAAAAGCATGAGCTCAGATCAGGCTTGAGTGAGTTGGTATCCAGGATCAAGTTTCTCTTTGGAGTATCTGCGGTTGCTATCTTTAGGTCAGGGGTTCATGCTAAAACAAATGACCTTACTTTACCTTAAACCTGCCAGGGAAATATCTGTAGGCTATTTACTCCATCTAAATATGTCCATATAAATATGCTAATTATTAAAAGAAAGAAAATGGTGTAAGAAAACATGGCATCCAGTTTTAGGTTAATTGCAAAATTGAAGTTGCAATGGTGGCACAGTAAGCACAATCTAACATTATTGGTTATTTCCACCCAGTCTGGTTGAGTGGGTTCAGACTTGTAAACTGGTTTTAGTTCAGTTCTGTGGAGTACCTGCTGTGTTGAAATATTAGCATAGACAGCTGTGAAGGACGCAGTTAGCATGTTTGGCCAGTTCTCTCGGTTACATTCTGTCCTGCTTGTGAAATGCCTTCTGTTAACTCAACAGATCTCATAAACACCTTTTTAATATTGTTTATAGCTTTGTGTGGTTTTGCTGTTGTCACCATAGGATTTGTGCACTAGACTGTCAGCACATTTTACATAATACAATTGTTGAGCTGCAGTATTATGTTAAGAATAGATGGGCGCTTTAAGTAGCTTTGCAGGGCAAGCGATCGTCTTACCTGAGGTTTCTCCTAAAAGTTTTTTTGAATAGACAAGCTGCGTGCAAACACTAGTTCACACCAGCAACGGTAACTATAATGATAACTGTCTTAGCGTCCACAGCAACGGACCATAGCTCTGTGTATTTAAAGCCCACACAATGTTGTAAATTCAAGAGCCCTTTAAATTCAAATGGATTTTAATGGCTGTTAATGTTTCATTGTTAAGAAAATGGTCCAACAATATAATTTCTTCTGTCTTTATGGTTAAAGTCGTGGTGTGGACTGTCCCCTTCTGTTGTGCTTGGAACAATTTTTGAAATGAATCTTATATTATCATCCACAGTGTGAAGCGGATTCAGAAAACATGAGCTGTTTTTTGGTGTCAGGTGGTCTGTATGGGTCATAGAAGCTGTTACAAATCCAATCCTATCTGTTTTATTCATGAGGCCACCAGCCTGTTGAGTTGTGCTCTTCTGTGCTGGTTTGACATCAGTTAATTTCACCCTTCGAAGACCAGACAAGGCTTGAGATTTTCAGCTATCAGCGATCTGTCCTTCCTGCCTGATGCATGTTTGCTAATGCAGCTGTCCATCATTACTGCACTGATTATCATCATCAAGACAAGCCTTGTTACTTTCACTTCTTAAAACAATTTTGACTAGTTAAGTGCCCGTAATCAAGCTTGCATCTGTTTAACCAGTACCCTCATCTCCTCAGATGGTCACAAGGGGATGTGAAACACTGGAGATGACGCTACGCAGAAACGCTCTGGGCCAGTTGGGCTTTCACGTGAACTTTGAAGGTGTGGTTGCTGACGTGGAGCCCTTTGGATTTGCCTGGCAGGCGGGACTTCGACCCGGTTGCCGTCTGGTGGAGATCTGCAAAGTCGCCATCGGGACGCTGACTCACGAACAGATGATTGACCTTCTGAGAAGCTCCACCCCGGTCACGGTGGTGGTCATACAGCCACACGACGACGGCACCCCCAGAAGGTACAGTTGGTTTCTAGTCACTCGTCAGCTATGTTTTCTTGCTCCAAGATTTTATTACTTTCATAATTTCTTGTTGAATATACGTTTAAAAGTCTAGCCTGTCTTACTCATTATTTATTAATTTCTGTTTTTGACATTTTAGAATAATAGTACACTTAACAAAACTAACATTTCATCACATTTTTGGGAATTAACTTGTGACTAACAAAAATTCAAAAGAAATCAAACTGTCATATTTACATACAAATGTTTTCCTGCCATTTCATCAACCAGCTTCTTGGGAGTTATTATATAGTCCAACATCATCTGGTATTTTGTCATAGACTTTAACTCTGGACAGATGGACCTCAGCAGCTTCTGATTGGTAAACACAGGTCACCTCCTGAGAAGAATAATCCTCTTGGGATAATCTGTTCATGATATGATCATGGACCAGTCATGGTTTGTTGAGCCTTTACATTATGGAAACCATTTACAGAATCAGGCCCTGCTGAACTTCATCATTGTTTTGGTTGCTCATTGCAGAAGATCAAAGTTGAGGGCCAGGATTACAATGACCCTGTGAACTGCCAATAACCGGATTGACTGCCTGGTTTGTATCCGCCTCTGTGAGGCATATTGCCAGAGATCTTAAGCAGTCTGTGCCCTTTGTAAACAAGAATTTATAGGGTTGCTTGAACTGGATGACATAAATATCTCAGGGCAAGTTGTTCCTGGAGGACTGTAGTTAACAGAAACATGCCCCGACAGGTCAGGGTTGTATTTGGTTATTGCACCAGGGCAAATAGTTGTGCAATAATATTCCATTTGAAGGTCACAGAACAATAGCTTCAGTTAGTTAGTGGGGCTTGTTAGGGGAACGTCAGATACTATTTTTAACGCTCTTTTAACGTTAATGTGGTGTCTTCGGTACTGGATATTTTGAACACTCCTGTAAATTATGTTTTTAGCATTTTTGTTACTTAATAGAAGCATTTGGAAGTGTATAAAATCTACACACAAGCGTTCTCTGTGGTGAAACCGTCTTTCACTACGTAATACATTTTAGATTTTTTTTTTCTTTTAAAGGGCTTTTCCCAGTTGCATGAATTTGTGTGAGAGTGTCTTGCCCCTCACAGAAGAAGCTTTTTGAAGTACTGGAGCTCATTGTGGACACTGTAAGAATCTCACATGAGAGCTCTTGTCTGTCCAGTTTTACTCTGAAGAACATAACCAGAGGTTCTTGTTTAGGAAGCATCTCTCTCTCTGTCTCTCTTTTTTTCTCTTATTCTCATCTTTTCATCAGATGCACACATTGTGAATAATTATAACAAAATACAGTACATCATTTCTCTGATACCATTTGTCATCTCATTCGCCGATCTGTCTTTTCTCTTGCCAAACAGCCCTGCGGTGATTAAAATCAAATGGATTCTGCCAATTTCACTTCAATATTCGGTGTCTGGGGACGGCACTGTAAATTGCTAGTTTTTGAAAATAATAAAAAAAGACAAATTCTCTGAAATCACAAATTGCCGCAGTGTCACACAAATAGCCTGACTCACAATTTTTAATATATATTTAATTGATATTGATTGTAAAAAAATCGATATATTTTAACAGCCCTTTAACAGGAAGTGATGTCGCTGTTGGCGGCGTTTGACCGGTAACTTAGCAGCTGTGATTATCTTCATTCTGTCAGAAGGAACATTCTGCCCCCCGATGCTGTTTATAACCTCCCAGCCATTTCAAGGCTAATTAACTCTATAGAAATGCAGTCAGTGATGTAACTGAGTATCAGGTTAATCCATAATAGTGATGTAATTAATGGCCAGAGGCACTAAAACAGACCTTTCTATAATTAAATATGTTGTTGGGGAGTTGATAATGCAAGTTACTTCTTAATAGGAATGAACAGCCTCATAAACACAAAAAAGACATTATTGTTGCTAGCATTTTGTTTAATATTGCTTGGTCTGTATTTTAAAAACCAGCTTAACCACTTGGAACTAGTTGTGTGAGGTGGTTCTGACCAGCAACTGTGTGCCACAACACAGCTACAAGATTCAGCAATGATTAAATAAAACATTTATAAAAAAAAAACATGTCAAATAATAAATGTAAATGTAAATAATAGACAGAATTTTTAGGTTGTCAGAATGTTAGATTTGCTAACAGCGTCTAATTTGGCTAATAATGGCTATTTTGACTTTTGTTCTGTGTTCTGCAGAGGAGCTTCAGAGATGTACCGTGTTCCTGTCATGGAGTACAAGACTCTTGGTACCGGGCCCGGTTGGCATCGGATGACTCATGTTCCTCAGGCACTGCCGCTTTCTCGTGTCTCACCCACGCAGGGTCCGGACCGACCCTCCCCAAGCCAGCAGATGTTCCAGTATGCCCAATCTGCCATCTCTCGCAGCACCTCGTTCGATAAGAAGTACCAGGACGGCTCCAGGTGAGAGAAAAATGGGTTGTGCTCAAAGGTGCAGTAATTTCTGTAAAAACACCCAACCAACATTTTTGTGAATTTTTGGTAGATATCTGTACTATGTGTGTGTCGAACCAATCACAACAAAACTTTAACATCCTCGTAGCCAATCAGCAATAAGGGGCGTGTGCACTAGCTATTAGTCGTTGCCAGTGTTCCAGAGCGTTCATCATTTTGAGGAGGAGCATGAGGGGAGGTGTGTTTGTGGGGGTGTCAGTTTAAAGTATCAAATGCGTTTCTCAGAAATCATTGCCCGTTTAATACCATCATATATGTCCTGCTGAAAATACCTGCTGAGAGCATCACTGACCATCAGATACTGATCTGGAGTGATTTATGCTGGTGAACTTCAGGTCTGGTAGAACAGAAAAACATCTGTGGTGGAACCCCATCCCCCAGTTCCTGAAGATGTAGTTATAGTTCTGCTGATCTTCTTCCCAGACTGATGGTCAAATATGAGACGCCTTAAATCATAGATTTTCTTGAGAGGTTCTGCATCTGCCTACAACTGTATTCTTTCTTTCTTTCTATCTTTCCTGAGAGAGAGAGACAGAAGAAGAGAGGTGTGGAGATGAGAGGTTCTCATGGAGGTGTAGAATGGATTGATAATGATTTTTGTCATTGATCCCTTCGATGCAGCCTCAGTTACAGCATGTCGCCCTGTGTGTTTGTCTGTTTGTGTGTTTGTGTGTGTGTGTCTGCAATGTTTCAATGCATTGATCTCTTTTTTTCAATACTATCCTGAGGCTTTTGTCTCTAGATTTCATCTCACGGTTTATCTTAAACAGTTTGTAAATGTAATATTATAAACGGTTTACACTTACAGTTCTTATTTTTTGCATTAATATCATTTTATGCAGTTGGCTACTAAACTGTTTTTTGGGAAGTGGGAGGACAAATATGAGCTGACATTTCTTGACAGTTTCCGTGAGATTCTCTCTAAAATATTTGCCGTGCACGAGGCTAAACTACGTCCAGATGTTTGGGCAGGTCATATGGGACACCGAAGAGCGCCAACAGTCGAATATTTCCTGTGACTGTCTCTCTTTGTTAAGCTGCACTTGCCAGCCGCTGTGAATCTGTCAGGACAGGTAACAAAAAAGCAACACCTGGTTTTCATCTGCGCTGAGCCTGAGAGGAGCGCGAACAGCGCAGTGTCAGGACCCGTAAGAAAAACTGATTCACGCTGATTCACAACAGTAATTATACTGACACATCTCTGCTGACATACACACCAAATCTGTTCTGGAGGGGAAGTCCAGAGGAGTACATTTTTGCAATGACACACCATTCTGTAGATTATAAAAACGTTTGGAATGAGTGTGTCCGAATCGTGGTGGCGTTGACTAGCTTTAGCATGTTTTTGGAGATGCCCTTTAAGGTGAGCTTATTGGGAACTTGATGTCTGAGGGTTGCACGCTCGTATCTTCACCTTGTCTGAAAGACAAACACCTTTGTGGCCTCTTCACACGGCCTGTCATCTTTTCTCCCGCTGTGCTGGGAGCCATGTTGCACAAGCTCTGTCGTTCCCTTCTGTACCGCATTTCTCCCCTCAGGAACGCTCACGCGCTCAAAGCCCTGGAGACGTGGACCCTGCTATGAATAGAATCCGTTCTGCCACTTTTTCTGACAGCGTTTCCTCCCTCTGGGCGGGAATATGAATGGGTTTGGTTCTGGTCGTTGTTCAAGCTCTAGTTTTTGATTAATGAGCTTCTTTTTTTGTTTGCTCATCGCAGGGTGTTGCAGGATTTTGAGATGGTCCAAAGTCCCAGTCCAACTGGAAATCCCGGCCAACATTACTGCAGCTCGCCCAGTAACCAGTCGACCTCCAGTGACCCGGGACCCTGCGGCACATGGGCCCAGAAAGCCAGTTATGATGGGTAATGAGATTCTGCTCTCAGCTCGACGGGTCTGAGGGATATAACAGAAGATAACTGTAAGAGATGCGGTGCATGTAACAGCATTAGCTGCGATAGAGAAGAGAGGTGATGTTTTTGAGTGTTTCCTGAGGTAATGTTTCATGACCGGTTTGGTGACAATCAGCTGTTCGTTCACAGACAGACACACAATAGTTTCTTACTCCACCCAATAATGTGTCACCTTCCCAGACACCTTATATCTTACATTTGATTTGTTTAGGTTCGGTATATACATATACGTGTGTGTGTGTGTGTGTGTGTATATATATTTATTTATATATATGATATTTATATATATTTGTCTGCTATAGATAGATTTTTTTTTTTTGTATTTATGTAAATACATATTTTTTATGTAAAGGTATAAAGGGCCTAGAGTCCCTTATATTTACATATACAATAAACATTTAACTAAATTGCAAAAATAATAATAACACTAATAATATTAATTGTGTTCACAGATCTCAGTCACCAGCCCTTCATGATCAGTCTGAGGAGAAGGAAGGGGAGGGGCAGCGAGAGCGAGAGCATCGTCTGGAGAGAACGAGATCTGCCGGTACGCAACAACTCCTGCATGCTAGCTGTGCTATTGATTCACCCACCTTTCCTTGTGTTTTCCTCTATAAGTGTGACAAGCTGCATTAAGTGACCAAGTTCATTTCCCATAAACCACCATAAATCACATGCTCGGCTCCAACCGATGTCACGTCTGTCATTTCCAGGGTCTCCTTGCATCCCAGAAGGGAAGTGGCACGTCCCCTCCACCAAGATCCTGAACCGGGGTCTGCAGAGACAGGGTGCCAAAGACTCACCTGGAAAATTTCCCCGAGTGAGTAATCGATAGCAATTCAATAATGTGGTTTGTCTCTATCGTTCCTGTACTGTAATTTAAAACATCTTTCAAGGCCAGAGGCTGCCTACTCAAAGTCAATCTGTCAAGCCATGATGTTTGTTAAAGCATAGTTCACCCAAAATAAAACTTCTGCTTGTTTTAACTTGCATCATTCTTTCTTTTGTGAAACAAAACAGAAATTTTAAAGAATATTGCTGTTCATTTTCATGCAATGAAACTAAAGGGGACATCTGAGTCAATAGGTGTGAAACATCATGAGAGTAACAATGGTGATGTCATTTAGTTTTTTTGGTGTATTGTCCCTTTAAGTTTGTAGTTGTGTGAAAAAAAAACATTATTTTTCTTCTAATGGTGTTCTCGTTTCTATATAAACATGCCGGCTGGTTATCAGGGCAAAAATGTCCTATCGACACATTTAATGTCTAGTACTGCACGTGAAGGACAGCATATGTCATGCGCATGCATGCAACTGTTTGCATGTTTATATGTGGCTGATGAGTGCAGTGACCTCATTAGTCAGGAGCGTGTAGTTGGCAGCATGGCAAACGCGCCACTTTTCTGTGTGTGGGTAGCTGTGGAGGGAGGTCACGGCTGTGGTGGAAAGGGGGCTGACATCTGTGGCAGATGGCCCATAGTGCCACAACCAGACATGTGATCCCTGTGGGAATTGGCGTAAGAATAAGGAAGACGCCTCTTACAGAATCGCACCACACCGCGCATCGGTCAAAGATGATGAGCGAGAGTTAGCGAGAGCGCTGCGCCGCTAGCGAGAGTTTCATTGTTAGTCCTGCATCAGGTCCAGTAAATATCTGTCTGATTTATCAAGCATGAAAAGGTCACTCTGCCCTTTGTGTTTGTAAGCTATTGTTGTTGCTAATGGCAAGGTGTGATGTCATGAGTCGTGTTTACCTCATATTACTAACTTCAGCTTATTTTCTGCATTATTGTATTACACTAAACGGATGGCTTTTTCACCAGCGTTTATTGACCACATTGTTTTTAGCCAGAAGAGACACTTTAAGTTTTCATTCCGTTAGAAATAGTGGCTCTTCTGAAGCAAGCCATGCATTAAAGTTTAAAAATCATCCATTCATTTGAAAGGGCTTAAATTTAGACGATGCAATTTAACAGAATAATCAATTATTCATTTTCCATGATTGGTTACAGTAGGTGGGAATAGTTGCGCTCTGGCTCTTCTGTCTCTTGCTGTTATTGCTAAATGGATAAATTCACTTTAGTGCTTTCATCCTTCATCCATATTTTGACCATGAACGCAACAAATGTTTTATTTTGTTGAAATTTTTTCCTGCCTCATGTTTAAAACTCATGTTGTTCTGTCAGAGTGGTGATGCTAAATTGTATTTTAGTCAGAGTTTAAATTCTGTCATTATTACTGAACATACTGTATTTGTTATTTCCTCCATAACAATTGGTGGTTTGTAATTTTCAGACTCGTGAGAAGAGCTGTCACAGCCATTGTTCCAGCCACTCCAGTAACAACACCCTGTCCAGCAACGCTTCCAGTGGGAGCGACGAGAAACATTTCGGCTCTGGGGACCCTATGGACCCAGAGTCGCTGGGCCTCACTTACATAAAGGGGGCGTCAACTGACAGCGGGATAGATACGGCACCCTGCATGCCCCCGCCAGCCCCCCCCTTGCCCCTGACCGGGGTGGGACCCTCGCGAATGGTCACGAGGGATGGGAGAGTTGAAACGGGGCTCCCATGGACTCTTGAGTACCCTGAAGAGGGCGAGACGGATGAAGGAAGGGCAAAAATGTTCCTGTCGCAGGGGTACGTTCCTGCTACCACCCCCGGGCACACCACGGACGGCAGCACTGGAGATCTGAGCGAGATCTCCTCACTGTCCAGGTGAGATGAAAGTTCTTGTTTGGTGTGTTTTAGGAAAAGTTGAGTTCTACTCAAAGCTCCATGGCTGCAGTCTTTGTCTGTTGCGTTGGGAGTGTTGCATTTTTTAGAGTTTGTGGAGTTAAAAATAGACTGACTTTGGAAGTGTCTCAAGACCCCTTGTGTTCTGTTCCATTCTGCTGCACACTGTGTACCTGTCTGTGAATGTAAGATTGTGTCTTATGTAAACGCCCCCTAAGAAACGTTTCAGATCGAAGGTGAGAACTTCAAACTTTCCTAATTATACAGAGCTTCCTTCAGGCTGATTTTTATAGTTGTATGCAGATGTCCACATCCCCAAAGATAACCTTGATTTTAAGCTTTAAAACTCACAAAGCGGGAACACGAGTGCCAAATATAATCAAGAAAATAGAGGGGTATTATATCTGACAACTTCTGATTCACTTGCCCTAAAGCCAAAACAATGGAAGCCTCATACAATCACATCTTCAGCTTATTTGATTTCTGCTTTGGCCCGTGAAGTTCTCAAAGAAGATGAAACAGCATTTTGTATCCTCTCGCATCAGCTTGACTTCAAGTTAAGCTTCGGTTTTAAATTTCAGAGAAGAACTTGAAAGAGAAACTATTTCTGGGTTTAGAATCATTGTTACCAGTTTCTGAAGACAGACAGACACAGATGCAGATCTTGTGAAGGTTAAAACATCTCGTCGTTTGAGTTTGTAGCTCTGAGGAGACGAGACACAAGCAGCCAAAACAGTATCTCAGCAGCCTTGAGCGTTTTCCACTGATTCTCTCTCTTAAGATGGTCTTCTGCTCTGTGGGCTGAGCCAAAAACACAATACAGGCTAGTTAGAAGTGAAATCTTTGAGTGGAAATGGCTGTAGCATTTGTTGATTTAGCTGCGCGTTGTTTATGCTATACTGGTTTCTGGGGCCCATTAAAGCAATTTGGTGTTTGTAAAAATCATTAGGTAACAAAACATTAAAAAGATGTTCTGAGAATGTTGCCTGTTAGTTGGGAAGTCAATTTCTGGATCAGACGTTTACGTTTTCATTGTCTTCTCAGTGGTTCTCGTCATTCTGGAAGCCCCTCTGAACGCTGTTCTAAGACCTCCGGCTCTATTGACCCCTCAAAGATCTACATCATCTCTCCCACCGACACGACACAAGGGGGAGGGCGGGACAAGCACCCACGTAGCTGTCAATCACAGGGCGGCAAGTATTTGACTGGCTGGAAGAAGGGAGAGAACGACCAATTCCTGGAGGAGGAGGAGCCAGCCAGAGAATTTAGGTAGGTATCTGTTTACAGACTTATTGAACATTAAAACAGGCAAATAATTCATGATATTGAATCCCTTTAAACTGTAATGCGTTGCAGTACAAACACATTAAATCAAACCTGACTGGTACCTTTGTTGGCAGCGACATTTTGTAAACCTTTCAGGTCCGTAACACATTTGGCTGCCGGTGTTTCAGAAATGATCCATGTCAACAGACATATTATCGAACCTCCATCAAACAGAATCCAAACACAATCTTGCAGACACCTGCCACTTCACATTATCAGATATCAGGCCTGTTCTGCCCATTACAGCGTAGATGTGGTTTGATTGACAGATTCCGTGGGTGACAATGAAATTTTCCAGATGCAAACAATGTATGACTGAGATTCAAATTTCTGTTGTGTCAGGGATGTGGAATCGATTCCAAGCTCTGTGTAATCATTTCTTGTTCCTCTCTGTTGCGTTTGCCGTCTCAGTGGGTCAGACGTCTTGTTGTCTTTGCTTCTAAAGACACTTTTGAAGAACTCAAGGTAGTTTGCGTCGTTGCCTGGCCCTGTATGTTTAATGTGGTCAAACTTTCCTCCTGTCACTGAAAACGGCTCATTGTACACCCTGAAGATCACAGGAGTCACTGATGTGTCACATCATGACTGTAAAAGCTGTTGAGTCACTTTCATCTACCCATAATCTTGTACATCAACTGTTTTGTTACTACCGTGCCCCCTGCCCTTGTAACCCTTGTATTTCCTATAGAAATCCCTTGTTTGCTATGTCCCAGAAAATGTGTTATTTGTATAACAGACAGTAAACACCACCTCAGAGATGCTAAAGCACTTATTTAATAATCATTTAATGAAGTTACATTTAACTTATAGCAGCAAAACCTGCAGCTAATGTTTATGTTTGTCTTTATCTGTTTCTCGTTCTTACGCTTCCTCTCCGCCTTTATCTGCACGCATCTCCCAGGGGTCTGTATTTGACAGACGCATCTCAGGTGGTTAATAGCGCTGGTGAGAAGCTCCAGACGTTCTCCAAGGAGGGTTTCCTCAGGATGCTCCTACCCTGCGGTCCCCCGGCGCAGGCCGGTCACGGCAAGGTGAGTTCAAGCCGAGCTCTGGAACATGACTAATGCGCCGGGCAAACAATGCTTTAGCAAGAACACAGTAAAGTATATAATAACAGAATTTTATCCTGGTTTGTTACGTTAAAAGCTGCACTCTGTAAATTTTTGGTTTAAAATAAACTATTATCAGTTATTCAGCAAGTACCTAACAGACCCTTAAATGATAAATGTATAATAAAGATTTATAATTTGAGCTGTTGGGTCCAGTTTCCTGGAAAATTCAGTCAGTTTAGCTTTGTTTGACACTATTGGACATAATGAAGTATGTGAAGTTACCTGCAGTTTTATGTTTCAAACAGAGGTGGCGTCAGACAGCGAAAGTTACAGATTGCAACTTTAATAAACAAATCAGTATTTTGTGTAGTAGCTCTTGGGTTAATAATGAACATGTAGAGAAAATCGTGTGAAACCAGTTAACCAGTCCATCTGTCAATCAAATGACTGATTATGCTCACAGTATTGAAAGGGTTTCAAAGTGCATGCGCTGTACATGCATTAGGGTGTATGAAATATTATACGTGGTATGTTAGTATAGGAAACTATTAACCTTTAACCAGTCTCACCCTGCGCAAAGGTTACATTTCCATTTCACAGAGTTTACAGCGTTTCCCATTCTGCATTTGCATTACACCCGTGAAAGACAAGCAATTATAATGTAAATCCACTGACATGGGTCAAGGTCACGCATTTAATGCATCCCGCAGTTCGTGCATGTATTCCTGTCGTCCACTTCCTGCCTGAGGAACAAGACATCGCTAGAATATAGTGTAGCATGTTTAAGTTGTGAAATTGTGAAGTATATCTGTGACTGTAGTTTGATATTGGATTACTGCTGCTTAATGTATTGTAGCCAATCTGGATTTAATGTAATGAATGTTATGTTATGTTTTAATGCAATGTAACGCTCTGTTTACATAAACACTAACCGCTGGATTATAATTTAGGCTCTTATTGTATTGACTTTTGTAATTCCTTAAACCTATTATAAGAGTCTCATTTTCAAGGTCCATTGGCCGCCTGTCACGTTGACAGATCTAATTGTGTCTGTTAGGGACGCCTCCTCCCCCCTCACAGCCAGCCAGCCCCTCCCACCACACACACACACACACACACACACACACACACACCTACTACACACACATACACACACACACGCACACTAAACAAACATACTACACACACCTACTACACACACACACACAGACCCCCCGTCAGTGCCGTGTTCATTGCAGCTGCATTATTGATGAGGGTTCTGTGTCTCTAATAGGCCTGACTCACCGACACACACAGTCACTCTGACGGCTGCTCCTGATTGGTCCCCTGCTGTCTCTCATGTTTCTCAGCCTCCCCCCTGTTTTTCTCCCCCTCCAGCTTCTCCACCACAATTCAATTAAGTGATATGTGCTTTATTGCCGTGGCTGTTTTATTAACAATATTGCACAGCCGTTCAGATAATCATATTCTGATGAATAATGTCTTTGTTTTCCTTCATCACCTTCTCTCTCTTTCGTCTTTCCATTCTCTTTGTTTTCCTTCTACCCACCATCATCCATCTTTGACCAATCTTTCTGTCTCCCGGATGTTGTATCAGACGCAGGTTGTGGGTCAGTCTCCACGCCGCTCCCTGTACCGGACCCTGTCCGACGAGAGTTTGTGCAGCAGCCACCGGAGGGCGCTGTCATTGGCCAGCTCTCGGAGCTCCATGCTGGACCAGGCCGTGCCCAACGACATTCTTTTTACCAGCACCCTGCCGTACCACAGCACCCTTCCACCCCGCATGAGCCTGAACCGTACAGCTGCTCAGCTGAAGAGTGAGTTCTTACCATGTCACATCTGACAGTTTTCATACCGTCATACGTTTGGCCGTTTAAACAATGACTGCACAAAAAACATGCATGAATGTTGAATCTATGCGTGTTGAATTTGAAGGCGAGGAGATGAGCGAGATGGATGTCTTCTGTGCTTTTTAATATTGTGCCCAACACTTTGACACACGTTGTGTTAACCTTGCAGAAAAAGTTGAAAAATGGACCAGACTTTATGCTGAAGTCAGCAGTCCAGCTGTACAGATCCAGATAGTTAGAAGGGCATCGTCTGGCCCCAGTAATAAAAGCTGTCAACACCATCTTCAAATCTCTGACTGTATCAGCTGAGACATTACAGATAATGTAACAGCCGAACTGATTGCCAAGGCATAAGATGATGATGATGATGATAATAAATGAGTGTTTTTGGCTCGTAGCACATTTTTCCATCTCCTTAGTCATCTCACCACATTCCTTCTTGTTACAGTCATTTCATCCTCTGAAGACTTTAATGTGGTACTTGGTAATGAAGCAAATAATGGCACAATAAATCAGCTGCTAATGCGTAAGAGACTCCGCGCTAATCATGCTATTATACTGTATTTCTCCTAAAATATTGTAGAATAATGGAGAGTGTGCTTATCACAGTTACAGTTATATAATTGTTATGTGACTCTGCTGGACTGGTCAGTGTTGGCTAGGCCTATGCATACAGACAGATGGATAGATAGACATGCAGACCTTTAGATAGATAGATGGATGGATGGATGCATATACTTATTGTATAGGCAGACCTATAGATGGATGTATGTATGTATAGATGGATGGATAAAACTATAGGCAGACCTATAGACAGATATGTGGACCTATAGATAAATGGATAAACCAAACTAACAATTAAATAATAGACTCATACAGCTGTTGGCTTATTTTAAAAGCAGATACTTTTGAGCTCAGTTGTCTGAAACAAACCCTTCACTTCTCATGATGACTGAACTCAACGCCCGCCGCCTTCATTCATTATTCAAATCACTCTCACCTCTCCACTGTCAGGCGATCTGTCCGTCCTCATGTGGTCTCCCGGTGCATTAGTGAATATGTGCTTGCTAGGTCACCTGCGGCTAACTCTACTCCACCTGTGTGACTTTTTCTGCAGCTCAACTGGTGCCGTGTTGCACTGTGTCCTTATTTCCAGAGAACACAAACCAATAAACTGTTTAACTTGAATGCACTGCAAGTCGCATTGGATAAAAGCATCTGTCAAATGTTTAATAATGGCCTGAATGTATAATGATTCTTTGAGATTTTGTGGCACTTGCTGACATTGGCATTGCGGGTAATGATGGCGTTTGATTTTTCGGAAAATAATTTATGTAGGTGAAATCTCAGTTGTCAGTTGATAAATGTTTCATGTTGTTTTTTCAGGGCCTTTCAGCTCAATCCTCTGTGAATTTTTCTCTAATCAAACTGGTCATTATCTGTAGATGAATGATTGAAGTGTAACCGGAGCTTCTCATGAACTAAATTATTTAGTTAAAGTCTTTTTAGGTCAAAGAATGTTGTGTGGAAGTATGCGTGCTTTAATAATGCTCCGGTGGGACAGCTTTGTACTGTTACTGTTTTGCCTACAGGACAAAATTACTGAATCATAAAGAAGCAAAGAGAAAAATTAAATGGAGAAATTTTCTCGCTTGTTTCTGAGAGATGGGGGAAGTTTTCTCAGTGGAGGAGAGAGAGTCCTGAAAACATTTGAATGGGATTCAAATTGACAGTATGAAGAGAAAAAACGAACGAAATATTAAGTATGAAATATAAATCTCTCCGTTCTCTGAAGAATCGCTGTCCAATGGCGACGCTTTCATGTCTGTGACCCTCATAACATCTGCTGCGTTTACTGAGCATTTAATGATGTGAAAAAACATGCCTGTTAATAATTTATCTTTTATTTGTTAAAACTAGATGTTGTATATTGTATGGGAAGTACTGTATTGATGTATTGTAAAAATATTTCACAGTTCCTAAATTTGAAAAGACATCGATGTAAATTAATTTTTTTTGTATAGTTTCGGTTCTGTTGGTTCCAATAGCAAATAAGGTGAATACAGCTCCATGTCTAGAACCCAGAAAGGCACGTGTGAATACAAAATGTATCTAGAACACAAATTTACATAAAAACAAGGACTCGCCCCTCAGCGCTGCTTGCGATGGTATTAAACTCCCCAGAGACTCACTCTATCACTGGCCTTCATTTCCAAACAGACGGAGAGATGTGAGGGTCCAAGGGTCTGTAATGAGGATGGAGGAGGGGTTCCACAGCTAACGGTGGGTTCTGTGTTCACAGATGAGCTCTGGTTCTCTGACAGCTCGCTGGCAGATAAGGCCAAGTTGACGGATGCCGGTCTGATGCCCCTGCCTGACCCCACCGCAGGTCTCGACTGGTCGCATCTCGTGGACGCGGCCCGGGCGTTTGAAGGTACAGAGCAGCTCACGCGCGGCTGAGCGCATACTGCCTTTCCTCTCAGAGCCACAGTATTCAGTGTATTATGAGGTCCTGTACTGTTTAACGTGATATGTGGCTATTAACCTGATCTTTTTCTGTTGTTTGTGTGGCGTTCATTACTCACAGTAATATTGTGTCTGTTTATTCCAGTTGGACGTCACCAATCTATGAAATCTGGTTATTTTTTATATCAGTACATAGTATGAAGACTTTTTCCTTCTGATTTAAGAAACGCTTTTAAACTAGATTTAAATTCGTCTTAAGTTTTTGTTTTACAACACTTTACAACAAGTTTAAATGTGTTAAAAAGCTACGGCATCGTTTCACAGCATTTAATATTCTGTATTAAAGCCTCATTTCATCAAACACAGATACATTTTTCACATTTCGAGTTACGGTTAATGTTTTATGAACAAAAATGAATTAACAATGAAGGATCATTTATTTATAACTGAATGTCAGCCTAGATTAAAAAATACAGCAGAAAATTGTTTTTCATTGTTAGTTCATGACACCTAATGCATTAACGAACGTTAACCGATTCAACCTCGATGTAAAATGCTTTTAAAATGCCTATGGAGAAAATGAATGAGAAAACCTTCCAGATGAAAAAGTGAATGATCACCGTTATGCTGTGTCACCTAGAAGATTTGTTATTCAGCGAACGGAAACCTTAAAATAACGTCTTGCATTATTACCACGCAGGTTTAGCCGTTCTCACGCCATTACCAGAGTTAACTGAAGGTTGCGGAAAACTGCAGCGCTTTCCAGCGCCGGCTGCTCTTGACCGTGTCCAATCACCATCTCTGTTTCCCTCCCATTCATTTCCTGTGACTGCCTGAAGGCGCATTGTTCCGCAAGGTGCTAATTAGGACTGGAGAACGTATTTTGAGCACAACGAAATTAAGCCATTATCGCAATGCGAGCCCAGCAGGACACCACTTAGGGGAATGACTCAAGCCACTGCTCGCTGTAATTACACATTTTGGGTTTTGGACGCCTTTTACTCGTGTGCAATTACAGTTGTTCCCTCACCTTCAACCGGTCGCTGTGGAGACCGTGGTAAATGCTGGCGAGGGCACGACACGGTATTTCTTGAACTGAGAATTTCATTCGGATGCGTTTGTTGAGCCGGTAAATACATGGTGGATGGCTTTAATTGGCCGTCCGGCTAAAACGGGCCTCTGGCTCAGTCTGAGAGCTAGCATGAGCTAGCGTTGTTTTTTTTTCTTGGATTCTTGACTCAATTGTCAGCAAGTCCTTAGAGACCAGTTTGCCATTCTTGGCGGGTATGAGAAATGGAATGAGTGCGCAGCCCTGTCCTGAAATAGTGACGAATGTGAGGGCGTCATTTTGGTTGCAGGAGAAATGATTGAGTTAGCTTTTGCCTCAGGGTTGAGGTGCTAACTGGTGAGGATGAGGTTAGCGCTGGTTCCCCGGTGCTTTGTGCATGTTTTTGTTCAGGGCGCTGATAATTATCCAGCCATTCAGTTCCAGCTCCGACGACACCCCTCACTGTGAGACTGTTAATGAAATGAAATGAGAGAGAGGGAGGGGGGCTGACAAGTGTTAGGAGATGTGAGAGAGACTCTCGCTCTTAAAGAAACCTCACAAATGTCTCTAGATCTGTGTGTTTGAGAACAATGGCAAGGCAACATCTTAAGACATTCTTTGTGGTATATTATATAAGTATAATGTGTGTGTGTGTGAGTGAGAGAGAGATGTTTACTCAATGTTTAAATGTGGTTCAAATGGAGTTCAAATTCACTATTACTGTTTTTTAATACAAACCCTCCCTGTTGTTTCTTTTTACTTTATTACTTTTTACTTTATTTCTCATTTGCACTTTTGGCCAAAGTGACTTGCAGTACAATGAGTTTAATTTTATTTTATCAGTCCGTGTTCCCTGGGAATCAATCTCATGACCTTGGTTTTGTTAGTTGAGCCCCAAGAACAATTCCACACATCCATAAAACATGAACAGGAAAATGGTTACGATTCCCAAAAAAAAAACAATGGCATTATTTCAGTTTCCTTCAATGTGTGTGTGTGTGTGCGCGTGTGTACATGTGTGTTTATTTTAATATATTTATATATTTTTATATCAATTATAATGAACTACATTGGATGGATGGATAGATAGATGGATAGATATATATTCTATAAAGCTATACTGGCAGTATTGTTGCACAGCAGAACAAAAGCAGAATGTTTGCCTGTTTCTCCCCCTCCTTTACAGACACTTTCTACCTTCTGCTGTAAAATAAAGGTGTATTTTAATGTATAATGATGTTCGACTGACAGTGTGATGCTAAACCCACCTGAACGCACACAACGCCCCCCCACCCCTCTCCTGCGTTAGCTGCTGTCCTCACTTCATTAACACCCTGATCTGCTGAAGCTGGTTAGCAGTCAGATTTAACACCCTTGGAGGAGCTGAGAAGGAAGATCACATTTAATAAGATTTCCTCCAAGTGTTGCTTGAAGCTCCTACCTGGAGCCTCAGCCGTTCCAGCGTGTCATCGCTTCCTGTGTGGCCCTGGGGGTTCCTGATTGATTTGCACATATTTTGTTGTTGTTATTTTTGTTTAGTGTTGAAAATGTTTTCAAGCATCCGTCTGCATCTTTAGATGTTTTGTTTGATGTAGTTTCACAGCTACTTACATTTAACTGTTTATGAAAAGCGTTGCTGATATTGCTGCCCTGTTTTAAATCAAGTTTCTAATGATATTTCTTTCTTAAACTCAGATCAAACCGCGACGTCTCTGAGCTCTCTGACTGAAGACGAGCAGACCAAACAGGTTCTGGAGCTTTCAGAGGAGCTCAGCAGAAGAGCTGGGTGAGTGCTGTCTGTCTATCTGTCTGTCTTCCTGTCTCTCTGACTTTATTTATTTGTCTGTTTATCTGGTGGTCTGACTGTCTGTCTATTTCTATTTGTCCGTTTACTAGTTTATGCTTTCAACTGTGTTGTCTAACTGTGTGTGTGTGTGTGTGTGTGTCTGTTGTCTAACTGTGTGTGTGTGTGTGTGTGTGTTTGTGTGTCTGTTGTCTAACCGTGTGTGTGTGTGATTTAAACAGTGATGGCTCTCCAGCTCTTCTTACTGGGAAGGTGAATCAGCTGGAGCTCATTCTCAGACAGCTTCAGTACGACCTGAGGAAGGTAAGAGCATCAAACATGAACCTTAAACGAGTCTTTAACAAGTTCTACTAGCAGCATTCAGCTGTTTATAAACCCGCTTTATTCGTTTTAAAGGAGCAGCGAGACAAGGCTATGCTACAGGAGCAGGTCCAACACCTCAGACAGGACAACCTCCGGCTGCACGAGGAGAGCCAGACGGCAGCGGCCCAACTGAGGCGCTTTACCGAACTCTTTCTGAACACTATCGACAAGAAACCTTGAGCTGAAGTAGCCCAACACTTCCCCTCTCCTGCTTAGCAACCACCTAACCCGAGGATATCCAGTCCAGCGTACTGTACAGAGTTAGAGAAACACTTTCAGCCTTTGAATGTGAACGTGTGCAGAGCTAATATGCTAACACACTAAACGCTAAGTCACGTGAGTCATTAGCGACAGGACGGCAGAATGTGAAGAAGAAAAGATAGTGAGAAATTTTAAAAAAATACTAAAAGATGTGATAATGAGGGCGGGAAGGAAAAATTCCAAGTGGTTTATTGACGGTCGAGGGTTGCGAACACGTGATCGTGGAAGTGAATGTAATGCAATAAGCCGTGATTTGGTTTCCTGGGCTCACCGTCTCCAGCTAGTGTTGTAACTTGAGTTCAAACCTGGCTTTGTGGCTGTTCAACCCCATATAGACCAGCCACATGCGACCCACCTTGGTGAACAAAGCTACCCGAGACTTAAGTGTATTGTATTCCTGTTTTAAACTAAGTTTTGTAAGTAATCCATTGATACAAAAATGTTGTAGCAATAATTTTGCTGATGTAATCACAGAATTGTTCGATTTTAAATTAGCACTGAGTGTGATTTGGTTGTATTCAAAAACGTTTATGTAAAAAGCGTCAAAAAACAAAAACGAATCTTTCGTGTGCCTGATGTTTTTGGTGATAAATGGATCGTCATTTAGTTTTTTCTTCATCCTTATTACTGTCCGAGTACTCGCTTACAAACTCTACACCCGGTGCTCTTACCCGCTGGACTGCCGACTGGCTTGTTTAACCCAGACAGAAGCTACTGAGGTGGGTGAGTCAGAACACGCAAACTAGCACCTGTAAACCACTTATAAAAGCCAAATTCTGCTTGCTGGTGTAAGTACCTCAGAAAGTGTCTTGTACTTTAGCCGTCTTATTTAAGCTTATTTAACCTGAGATTATTTTAATGAGAGTATTTTCTTTTTCTGCACTAAAAGAGAAATCGCTCCACGTGGCAGTACTTTGTATACTTGTTATACTTGTTTACCATGTCAGGAGTTCTGTGTATAGCTTGGCCAAGAGTTACTGTAATTGTAAAAGTCAAATGGTTTATTTCTGGGGAGTTCAAATGTTCGGATGCTGCTAGAGGACAGGATGTTGTTTTTTAATGGCCTTTTAAAGATGTTTTTATTTCTTTGTAAATCTGTTTTGTTGAGGTTGGGATGGAAAACTTACCTTTGTAAAATAAACTAGGATGTCAATAAAGTAAAACTCGTGTCAATTTATTGTAAGTCTTTCCTCTGCTAACAGGGAATATTCTCAGCTAACAATCTCTAATGTCTCTCAAAGTTCTTACAGTAATGTTAGTAAAGCCTTTTTTTAATGTTGTATATGTATTATTCTTGACATTTTAAAATATTATTAAATATTAAAAAATGATTGAACAATGTTCTTAACCAAGCAACAATGTTGGATATCAAGCTGGATATTTTCAATGTTCCTAGAATATTCCATTGTACAATGAATAACATTGTAAGAATGTTTTCCTAAAATTTCCATTAAGAAACAAAAAAACGCAGCAAATAATAATGTCAAATTAATAGCTGGGTCTGGATTTCTTTGACATATTCACTGCACCTCGAAGTTCGTAGATGTTTGAAGAACTTCTGAACTTTCCTCACATCTTTTGCTTCTTTTAAAAGCTGTTTTAGGGACCGCTGGAGATTGGCGTTGCTTTGTATTATTGATCAAGCCCTTGGAAGCTGAGAGCCTGAGGAGCACCTGTGCATGACAAAGTGCCGACATCGCTGGATCTCCTCGATTCCGCTGCGTGAATCACAGCCAAAATCTAACCGTCTGAAACACCTCAGGAGATGTTTGTGACATGTTTTCAATCCAGAGCTCTGGTGTTGTTTTTCTGTGATGGATTAGGAGAAAAAGCTGAGATGATGGATGAACAGAAGCTCAGAGAAACAAAATGTGCAATAGTCAATGACCCATTTCAGGAGCTTGTGGTATTTTCGAAACTCAGAAAAATCAATGCGTCTTGTTTTTCATGTCTTGTGATTGAGGAGACGAGAAATGGCAGCGATGACCTACATCTACGAGGAACCAGCAGAAAAATGTCAACCTTCTGAGGTGACCTGTGATGAATGCAGAGGAACAAGGTGCTTCTCCTGTGGGACACGGTGAAGGTGAAACGGGGTTTGTGTGTGGAGAGCAATGTTGACAATCATTCCAAGACCTTCTGACAAATACACTGTGTCCTTACTTGGGCAGAGGGAGGGATAAATATTAACACAGTTAGAGTCTCAATCTTTTAGACGTTTGGCATACCAGAAATCCCATTTACACAATATATTATCAGGTCAACATGAAGAATTCAGCTGAGGCCCTTATGGGTGCAGCACATAAAAACAACATTTCTCACTTGACAGATTTTGGGTTATTAAATGTGAGTTTTCTGTCAGTGAATATAATGATGGGTGAGTCACCTGCAGTTACTGTTTCATGTGTTTTTCTATGAAGTAACTTCCGAAAACAAGATTTTATTGAAGTCCAGGAGTTGGATTTGTTTAGCATGCGAAGGCACATCTGATTATTAGCATCATTGAAGAAGGATAGGTTGACTTTGCTGAGGGTTCGAGAAAAGGTCAGTGAATGTCAGCTGCCAATTGTGATGTTTCTTTATTCATTAAAGACGTTTGGCAGACAGTGATGGTCTTGCTGTGAAAATGGGAAACGTTTTGGTTGCAATTACTAAAACGGACCTGCAATTCATAGATAATGGCACGAAATAAAAAGACTAAAGTTGAAGAATTTCTGTCACATCATTCTTAGACCGCAGAACACGTGCTTTTCCTTGCGATCCAGTTGTTTTGCACTGTGGTGCTTCATAGTTTGGTAGTTCTGTGGTGTTGCTTTCAAAACCGTCCCACCACGAAGTCTCAGCAAAAAGGATCAGGGCCAACCGCAATTTACAGCTCAGAGAAAAACTGCTGAGTGACTCAGTCTTACCGCCTCTGGGAAGGAAATCAAACGCTCCTGTGATTACAAAGCTTCAGGGTTTGGCATTGAGATGAGAGATACAGATTCACAGATTGCAGAGATCTCGCGCTTCCGAGCGATGATTTTGAGTCAGCATAAACAAACAGCAATGCTGCACCTCACGTTACATGTCGTGAACAAACCACAACACTGATTAGAGACTGAATTACCACGTCAGACTGAGGCATCATTTATTTATGGACAGAAGCCTTACAGCGTTCGGTTGGGTTGAGGGACGATTAACAGAGTGATTTTTGTGATGTGGTGATGATTCAGCCAGGACCAAAACCTCCGTATTACTGATGCAGGGATGTCTGTTGATGAGGTTGTTATGGAAGGTCATGTTCTTTGGATGTGTCCAAACCAGAAGATAAAACAACTTTTTTGACAGGAAGCTGGCGTAGAGCTGTGCTTGGTGAAGGTCAAAATACAAGCATCACACCACCACTGGCATTACTATCACTTCCACAGTGATTCATACTAGTCCCATATGTATTGCCACATTGAATTATTGTTGTGTTTTGTTCTTTAACTGTAACTGAAGTGTTAAATTGGTGAATCTGTCTCCTCTGCCCCTTGATGCTTGTTATTTTTCCTTTAGATCCAGAATGATGTGCTCAGACTGGCAGTATTGGAAGTAAGAGACCCAAGGGAACACTTGGCTGATTTTGGAGTGCCTCAGGGCTCGGCTTCAGGGCCTCCCTACGCTTGTTGTTAACAAGTAGCTGTACTAATGAACTCTAGGGCATGAAGACCATTTGTGCACCTTTGATCCGCTCAATACTGATTGCAAGCAAATGTTTTAGTGTTTTTTAAATGGTTTTAGGCAGAGCCAGAGGGTCTTAAACCTTTAGTACCAATCAGATTAATTTGTGTAGTTTGTTTTTGTATATTAGTGATTCTTAAAATGTTTAATTTATGTTAAATTTATCAAATGATTTATTATTTATGCTAAATTACTTCACGCTTTTAAAGAGAGCTCTGGCCTTGATCAACCTTCAGCTGTAGATTGTTGTTGCTGTTTTTGTTTAAACATTATTAGGTGACTAAAAAGTTCCCAGTTGAAGAATCTCAGACATAAAGTGTCATCGGTTGAAACGAGAACTCTGGCACTCAGTCTGATTGCAAATGTTTTTCAAAACGCCTGTATGCAGCAGCGCATGAGCACGTACAGCGCATTTAAATCTTACGCAAGGCAGCTGAAGGTAACTTTGTTTGTCGTCTCCCGAGGGTGACCTGGTTGGCTTGCCAACAAAGCATGTAATTGGAAATGAAGCGGCCACACTGCCAAAAGTCTTTGCTGATCAACCATTGTGTGATGCCTGAGACACACACACACACACACACTGCTTTCAGAGCATAGTGACTTCTAAGCCAAGCTAACCGTTTGTAATGTGCTAATGCCCCTTTTGGTTTCTCCATCTTAACATCATGAATGTTTAAACTCTCCTCAGAAGCACTTTATGTTGTGTGTGGTTTAAGTGCAGGACTTGCGTTAGGAGGCTACAGCGCGTCCTACAGGAAGTACAAACTGTTTTTGGAGTACAGTCATGTGTCAGTGGTTACTCTGTGAAAGACGCTGACCCTTCTCTCCTGAGACGGACACGAGAAGCAGCGAAACTTTTCTGCTTCTAAAACTTTCTGTAATGGCACTAAATGACCGTCTTCTCGCCCCATCATCTCCAGGAAGTTTTGTACTACATTTTTTTTCATACTGTAAGGTAGAGTAGACAATTTTAGAGAGGTTGCAAGCTGCCTTTGAAAGCATAAGATCTTGCCATCCCATCAGGCCGTTTTTCAAAGCCACGTCACAAAAACATGGTTTAACCGGCCTGTAGAACATCATATCACTTAATAAATCGTAAAAAATCAATTGGCACTAAGAAAACTCTTTTCTCCCTGTTCTGTCTTCTGTTCTGTTTAATGGTCATGAAACTCAGAGATGGTTTTACTGCAACATCATCATACCTGCCTCGTTTCTTCAGAAATTTATCGTGCAGCACAGTTGACTCTGAACTTTGTATGTCAGATTGAATATATCTGCAAATCACAGCCCACAGCAGCAAAGGTCACAGAGGAACAAGACAAAATCTTCCTCCAGCTGTGTTCTGTACGGGATCCTTCTGCAGTTTGTGTCTCACTGCTGAAAAAACATCCTGAGAACGAATCTGTCTGAAATGAGCAGTAATGGTTATTAAACTGAATGGCGCTTTCATTCGCATGCCCTCATTCTGATGCAAGAAGAACAAAAAAGACCAAAAGAAATAGAAGAAACACATTTTTCTTTGTCCTTGCTTTCCTGCCACCGAGGTTCTGAAGGAGTGAGTCTTTGTTTGGGGCAAGGTGATCTTCAGCACAGTGGAAAGATTTGAATGAAAGATACATGAGCAATATTTTAACCAAGGTTGCTCAAGGAAAACACAAGTCCTACCTGGAGGATATTGGATTCAGGTGTGTGTGTGTGTGTGTGTGTGTGTGTGTGTGTATGTGCACGCAGGGCTTCAGAGAATATAATGGCACTTATTCTTATTTTATTTTGCNTGTGTGTGTGTGTATGTGCACGCAGGGCTTCAGGGAATATAATGGCACTTATTCTTATTTTATTTTGCATTACATTGGATTGATGTATTGTGTGGCACTGTTGTATATTTTAAAATGTGAGGGTTTTAAATGTAACCTCAAAAGATGACAGTATATTTTAAGGTGAGGATTTTAAGTTTAAAAACTAGTAAAGAGAAATAGTTTTTCCGGTTGAGAGTGCCTCTAGTGGTCAAATGCGTTTTCCTTGCGTTGTGGCTGCGTTGCAGCTTAATTTTGTTGTGTTGCACCTCTGCGCTGCTGTTGTATTTTCTAACCAAAGCATCGCTGATCTTGTTTTATGATGCAATTTTCTTGTGTTTACGTTGTCAAACAATAACTGAGGCCAGAGTGGAACATTCAAAGGGAATATTTACAGACTCTCAGTCCCAGAATTCCATCCATCAATCCAGTTGGGAAAACATTGTGTTGCTACCGCTTGAGGTTGCCATGGTATTAACATTTAGTATCTAGTATCTTCTCCCTTCATTCCGTGTCTCTTTATTGTAAAGGGCGACTTTCCGTCCGCCCAGTGGGACGCAGGATTTAATTGCTTCCTTCTTGGATCTTCCCGTCCTGTATTCCGGTTTTGTGCGCCTGTCACATTCTGCTTTCTCCAGTGGTGAGAACATTTATCAAGAGCGTTTATTTATATTGTTTGCACAGGACGGCCCGCTGTGCACATTCTGAGACACATTTGGACTGTCCAGCTGATACCCATGAAACGTTTGCATTTGGGGTTTTGTTAAAGCTTTGGGGAGAGTTTTGTGAAAAGCTTTAGGCAGTTCCTCCCTCTGCAGGGGAGGGGGGTGGGGGGGTGTTGGGCTGCACCCTCGGCCAGCTTTGTGAGGCGAACAGCCGTCATTTGCATAAAGGGAATTTACATAGACAAACTCACAGTAATGTGTGACTTTGTGAAACTTGGTGGCACAATCCCAGCTAACAATTGCAGGTTGTAGGAACGTTTCCCTAACATTACAAAATGTTATTTTAAGTTTGAGGAATGTTTTTTATTTTATTATTTTAAAGTTTTTAAAAACCTTATTTAAACAGTTTTGTAACATTTTAAAACATTACATGAACAACTTGAGAACAATGTTTTTGTTCAATGTTTCAAACTTTTTTTATTGATATATGTGTGTATATATATATATATATATATATATATATATACATTTAAAAGCAGAACCTAGCAGCAGAAACATCTGAGACTGTTTACAGAACAGAACGTTCTGGGAACGTTCCATGTTAGCTGGGATATTACTCTTAATTTAGAGGGACGACAAACTCAGTATTGTCTCTTTTCACTGCTCTTTTTCTTTTTAAAACAATGAGATAAAAGAATGACAGAGACACAAATAAATCCTTTAAACATTGTAGGAGATCCAGGCAGTGTTGACTGTTGGGTATCCAAGCATGACTCTCAGAGATAAGAGACAAACACAAGCTGAGCTTTTAAGACGTGTCAGTAAGGATTGAGGTGGACGGAGACGTATGGAATCAGCCAGGAAACGTCTCAGTTAGCCGTCTGTGTTCCCACTGATTTACAGGTTGAAGCACAAACGGAAGCAACAGCGTTTCATGAGTGCAAACAGACTGACAGCCGCTAACACAGACACAGCGTGTTGTTGCCGGAGGCTAAAATAACAGTCGCTCATTGGGTCGCAGTTTGAGACCGAACGCCACGAGAACGGCGCAGATAGAGATGCTGACAGGCTTGAAGACACGTCTTATCAAAACTGGCTTGTGAGGAACATAATCTGTGTCCCCGGGGTTTTGAAAAACACTCTGGATGCTGTTTAGAGAGATGTTGTTTTTTGCTTTGCTGGATGATGTTAAAAGCTAATGCAGAACCTGACATGGCTTTGGTTTCTCTGGGTTCTCAGCAGGTCTTCAGGGAAACTACACACTTTTCTCACATTTTCTGCACTAATTTTAGGGGGCTAAAATCGTCTGTGGAACGGATTTAAATTTGGTAAATTGTGTTAAATGGGGCTTGGAGTGCTACACTATTATTAGTAGCTGAAAATTATAAAAACTGAATATTAAAATGAACCTGAATTATGAAGCGGAGGTTTCAGGACAGAATGAAGCCAGATGTTTGTTCCTGTAGCTCAACTGGTAAAGTTGCATCTGCAGAGTAAAACGTAGGTTTGATTCCTGAGGAACACAAATGTTGATCAAATGTGTAGCTCAAGTGCAAGATGTTTTGGATGAAAATACCTGCCAAAGTTAAAAAATAGCGTTTGCTGCAACAGTGCTTATCGCTGCAGCAATCTGATCTTAGCATTCTCTAGTAGACTCCACAGCTTTCAAAGTGTTTTATAGTCTTTTTAGAAATGCATTTCTCAGGATGAATATTTAGTCATGATTCACTCACAATAAGACCAAGAATGAGCTAAAATTCGAATGCGTGTTGCTTTTAAAGAACAAAGCCGCAAAGAACAGGCTGTGAGGCTTTGTGAAGGTCTGTGGATTGATGTTTGTGGTTCTTGCTCGTTGCTCATCAGTCCACAGCGACGCAGCAGATAAAAATCAGGTCATGATGTTCTGCCTCTGCTAAATGCAGGGATATATATGCAAGCTGAAACTGATCGAACGCAGCGCTGCTCTGATGAACTGAGGCAGGTGGCAAATCTACATATTGGCATTAATGTTTCATGAACAGGGCCTGGAGAAAGGGCAAAGTTACATTACCATAAGCTTCCACAACTATCATCTCAGCGTGTCGTTCCTCAGAGACCCTTTTCTTTTTTTAGAAGTTGTTATTACTCGTCCGCCGAGACAAACTGCTTTGAAATTCTGTCCGTTTCATTTAAATTAAATTGAAACCGGTTTCTGCGAATTCCAGTTTGACACACAGCAGTAAAATTTCATCTACAGACCATCAGATTCCAGCCTTCCAACCCATCAGCGGGAGGACGGGCGTTTTTTGGAAATAGATAAGGGTGAACATTTGGTTACCCAAAGAGAAGAATCGAGCATTTAAAATGCAAATTGCCAACCAGCAGGTTCCAGAGGCATTGCTGCCTCTGAGTGTATTTAGGAGAGAGAGCAGAAGGGAGAGCAAGAGGGTGAGTGAGAGCGAGATGGAGCACAAATCTGGCTAGTAAAGCCGTCTCCAGACCTGTTACAGACAGTGTCAGGGTGACCCCTTCTGGCATGGAGGCTGTCTGGTCCCCGGGGCAAACTGAGCTTATCTCAGCATTTGCACCGGCCTGCAGCCACACAAACATCCACTGCATGTGCTGTTACTGCTCCAACCCAGTCTGCTGGATGCTCTAACATCAGACGCAGGAGCGCTGATCATTAGCAGATGGTGCTAATTCAGCTCTCACGGGCTCACGGGTCACACATGAAGGCGGTTGGGTTTTCCTGCATCGCAGGCACTTTTCCACACAGTACATTCATTATTCCAGACAGAAACATATTTTATTCCTCTGTTCAGCTCCTATGGGATTTAAAAACAGGAAACGCCTTATTCAGTTATGTCAGATTGATTTGAACAAACTGCTATAGATGGATAGATAGATAGATAGATAGATAGATAGATAGATAGATAGATAGATAGATAGATAGATAGATAGATAGATTTGTAGGCAGATGTTCTAATGTTATGGACGGGTCGTGAAAGAACTTCTGCTCCTCTGTATGTAGGTCAGGCGGTTCCTACAGTTCTCAGACTCCGACATACTTTTCCCGGGCATTTAGTTCATATCTTTCCTTAAGTGCTTTTGTGTGCAGTAGTGATGCTCCCCGGAGACAGTTCTCACCGATTCCTGCATGACCGCAGACGGCTGCAGGTTGAACACGGTCTAGTTCTTCAGTTCCACAGCTGCGTCCATTAAGGTCCGTTTCACTGCATCAATGAAACTATATCCTTTCAGTTTTGTGCAGATATTCAATAGATATCATTTTTCATTTACAGGAAATATAACCTTACATGCCATCTGATCTGTGCTGTTCTATATATTAAGCTTTATTATAGGAAATACTTGCTTATAGACTGCAAAACATTTCCTGCTGAGATACATTTTAAATGTAATAATTTGTAGAGTTGTTGCCTCTTATTAAACAAAGTTGAAATTATTTTGACTTTAAATCATATGTTGTTATGATTTTTCAATCACTTCATTTTTGACTGTCTGTAACAAACAAACTCAACCAGCCTTTTAAATCTAGATTAAATCCCCAGAAGTTATTTTTTTAAATGATCTTGCAGTGTGACATTTATTTACCAGGAACAAATATTCATGTCGTCTTTCAGTTAATATGAGCCACAACCGCTCGTATACATAATAATGATCACAGATGCAGTGAAAGGTTGTTTAAATGGTTTGGTTTGGAGGACAGTGTGTCGCTGCAGGACGCGTCCGATTTTCAGACGTATTTGATGTCAGAAACAAACATCACAGCTGTGGGAGAAAAACCATATGGCTTTCTCAAACAAAATATCATGTCATGAGATTAAAACATTAATAATGGCTTTTCTTTGCATTTATGTTTCAGGGTCCACATGCTTGTATTACAATCTATAAAACCGTATGAAATAAGAGTCAGCGATCAATACACTGATCTCTGCTGACCTGTGACCTTAAATACATAGTGCTTTGGTCAAACAGCTCTTTTATAAAAGCAGTTTCTGAAGTACAGTAAGTAAGTGATGAATTTATGCTAAAAAAGTACAAATTTTAAAACTTTTGACTCTCTGTCGCCATCTCTGTTTGAAACAAAAAATGCAGATTAATTTACATACTTTTCTTTATGTAGGTTACATTTAAATCACTGATCTGTTATGAACTTGAAAAAACTGTAGAAAAGTTTAATAATCTCTTCTGTCACCAGAACTATCAGAACATCATCTTACATCTGTTGACATGATCTCAGGTTAAACGTCATCTGGTCATTTTCCTCTTTATTCAAGGTTTCTAAAATCTGTGTGTTTTCCATTAAATATTCTATCATCCTTATAAACACAATAACAGAACATTTTTTCTCTGTCTTTGTTTGTATTCCTGTATTCCTCTTTCTGCAGCCCATATGTGTGAAAACAATGTGATGCGTTCCTGTTAAATTAACTCTGCATATTTTAAATCAAAATCTATAATGTATCTAATCGACTGCCTCAGATTCCAGCCTGTCACCAGAACCATCAGCGGAACAAACAGAACGTTCTGCGTGTTCTAAAGGCTGTGATCGGCACAGGCTGTAATGACGGCGGCAGAAACACTTTCACCCTTGTTGATATTCAGGAAACCTGGCGTGTGTGTGACTCTCTTCTATTTTCGAAAAGTGTTTTTTGAAGTGTTGGAAAAGTACTCATGTTAAATTCCTCATCCCGGCGGGCCTCACCGCCATCTGTGATTCAGCCTCCCTCTCTCTCTCTCTCTCTCTCTCTCTCTCATTTACTCTGTCCGTACCTCTGTCCCGTTGAGAGATGGTGACATCTGGAGCTGTGCTCTTGTCTTGTTGTCTTCTAATAGAACAGGCTGTTTGGATCTCTGTTCTCCGTCCTGAATTTCATTCTCATTGACTCTCATTATTAGATCTCGGTGAAGAGCCGTCCGTGTCTCCAGGTAACCTCTCTAGATGTGGTGTCATTACCTGAACATGTGTTTCCTCCTCACGTTTCTTCAGAATAACATCTGTGGGTTCCATGTTCTGTTTGTACATATTTCATCCTGTAAGCGCTATAATTATGTGCATGACAAATGTGTGTCGTTTGTTTTTCTCCTTTTTGTTTTATGTCCACGCAGGAGACATTTGTGTTCAGATCTTCCATCTGGATCTGAACGGCCCTCGATTAAATTATACATTTAAAGGGACGGTTCACTCCAAAAATTCACAGAATGTCAAAGCTGCTCTTAAACAGAATGAATGTAAATGGTAACTGCGTCGTCTCTGGAACAAGCGTGAGTAAACAATCAAAAATCTGTGTTTGGTGAGTTTAAAGTGCCTGAATTTCACCAGAATAGTTTTAATAGTTTTAAACATCTACATCTCTGTTCTTTAAACTGTCGCATTAACTCCCCAAATCCTTGGGTACGAGTCTCAGCCACGGACATAAACTGACATGTGAATCATTTGTGGATTATATTTAATCCTTGTGTTTCTTTGTATTGGAAGACTGTTTTTCTCCCAACATTCAGACGAGTGAAGGATCCTCCATCTGTTGATATGACCCCGGGGTAGAGTTCCCCTTTACTTCAAGAGTTCAGAAATCTGCATGTATTTCCACTCAATATTCCATTATCTTAATGAACACTTCATTTCTCCCTCGCCCTCTCTCTCTCTCTCTCTCTCTCTCACACACACACACACTATTTTCTATTCATCCCCCCACTGTTTTCTTTAAGTTAATTCTTTTCTTGCACTGGGAGTCAAATGGAAAGCAGTTTTCTTTACATGGTAATGATCTCTGTTTGAAAATCACATATGCGTGTGTTTGTTTGTGTGTGTGTGTGTGTGTGTGTGTGT